>RPOG01001778.1:0-45106 GCA_008086565.1 Thalassoma bifasciatum
GAAAAAAGTTTGCTTCAAGTAGATCAGCTGTCAGTTTTAGCTGTCCAGGCTGCAGCCGGTGGTCATCTCAGCAAGTATATTACTGTAATTTGAATAAAGACAACAGACGTATGAAATAAAAATGTCCTATTGACAAACTACTGGGCTGCGTCTGTGTCCTTTCTTTACCATTTAAGACTCTGCAGGAGTCACGCTCTCAGACACAAACTTCAAAAGGAACGTGGATACATTTAGACATAAAAACTAGATTTATTTCACTCAGAAAATCTCTTCAAGTTACTGAATCCTCCTCGATTTTAGTTCTGAATGAAACTTGGACAGTTGACATCAAGTGCTTATTTGCTTTAAAAATGTTTGTTTTTCTCTTAAGTTAAAAAGTGAAACAAATGATTTTGTGGTTTTGACAGTTAAGCTGTTCAATTAGAAAATATTTTTTTAACATTTTATGATAGTACTCTAAGAAAAATACAAAGTTAGTACATTTTAATGCACAAAGAATGAGCCGTTCGGCATTGTGAAGGTTTTTAATGATATCATAATTGAGGGACATAAATGCAACTGTAAGTAAATCTCCTATTTTAATGGAAGTCCATTTCCACCCATTGAAAAACAAAGATGAAACTAGATTTGATTTTTTTTGTCCATTAAGTCATAATTTTAAGGCTAAAAATTTACATATGAGATTAAAGTTGAGATTATGAGATGAAAAGTTGAATTTATGAAATAAAAGTCAATTTTTTTTATGAGAGACAAAGAACGAAAACTCATTACAATGAGATAAGTCAAAATAGTGAGATAAAAAAATACATTTTTGAGAGAAAAGCCATAATTTAGATGGGGAAAAAGGTTAGATTTTGAGATAAAGTTGAGATCCTGAAATGAAAGCTGAATTTATGACATAAAACGTCAAAATTATGAGAAAAAAATGAATTTCTGAGATAAAATATCATTACTATTGATGGATTGACGGATAAAAAGGCATGATTATGGGAGATATAGTCCAAATTGGAAGGTAGAAAGTCATTTATATGACATAAAAGTCATTTTTTTGAGATAATAAAGCTGAAATTCTGAAAAAAGTAAAAAGGAAGAAAGCTTACTCAGCCAGTTTTACTTTGGAGGGAGCATTAGCTGCTGTTTAAGATCATAGAGAGATGGATTGTGGTTACACTAAAACTAACTTTTAATATGTTTACACCATAAATAGACATCACTGATATTATCTTTGCAAGTAGATTATTATGGGATAGAGCTGAGCAAATCAAGCCTTTAAAGGATTTTAAGGAAGAAGCTGGAAAGTGAGAGGATGAAAGAACTACAATGTCATTTGATTTGATTTAGACTTTTTATCCCAAAATTTGTTCTAATTTTAACTTTTTATCATATATTTTAACATTTTATCTCAAAATGTCAACATTTTACCTCATGATTTCGATTTTTCATTTTAAAATTTTGACTTTTAATCTCAAAATCCCATCATCAGTGTTAAAGGTAAATAGTGAACTGGAGTCAGGCTGTGTTCCCGTTTTCCAACTATCGCGAGACTTTCCGTGAAGCGCACTGTAGGCTAATTCTGTTAGCTTGTCAGAAAGCTTCTCGTTGGCTGTTTCCAATAAAGACCACTATCAGCTCACATAAAGGTAAGTTTTTGTGTCTTTTAGGGTCCTACAGTTATTTATCTGTCATCTCTTGTTGTTTATAACTGTATTTTTTTGCCTCTTTTGTCATTTTTAAGTCAGCGACGAGACCCAAACCTGTTTCTCTGAGCTAAAAACATTAGCATCAGTGAGAAAACAGTTGGTGTAAATAATGTTCGTTTGATTAAATTATATTAACAAATGTTTTAAACTGAGGGTCAAATATATCAATGGATATGAAAATAATGCTTAACTTTCACTGTAGGGTCGTTATTATTTAACATAGTGTCACTGTTGTAGCGTAAATCTTCATCATATCATTAAAACATTAACATTAACGGACATTAACGGTCAAATTTAACACTCAGGATTTAAATGTTTAATGATTTCTGACATAATTTAAATCATCAAACTGTATCTCATAACTGTAGGTTTTATATTTGTGCCCTAAATGAAAAACATATGAAGTAACCAGGAAATAAATGTGATTAAACACAGACACGTTTCTGTCTGAAGGCGGCAGCACAAACTCACTTTAAAACAAAAATCACTGTTTGATTTCTACATCTACTGATGAATAACTGATAGAAGAAGGAGTTTTATACATTTTTTTGAAACAGGAAAGGCAAACATAAACAGAATTACAAGCACCAAAACAATAATAACAGGGTCAGTTGCTTATGTTGGGGTTATTAAACACAAGGAAGGAGCTCAGGATTTATTTAGTCATTTCAATACTTATGGAAAAATTCCCTCTGCATGGTTTTCTGGTGAGCTTTAACAGAATATATGATCATCCTTAAAAAGTCTAAAACTCATTTAAATGTTATATGCTGCTCTTAAATAGATTACTCAAAGGTCTTAAATTTGTCAGGGCAGGATTTGCTGATGTTTTATTGATTTTATGTTCTTTTTTTTTTTTTTTTGCGGGACTTTTTGAGAAGGAACTGTAAAGAAGATGCTGTCTTGCAAACTGCTGATATGAATTGTTATATGCACCCGAGCTGTGCAGCCTATATGGGTCACTGTTAGCACTTTTACATTCAGCCGTTAACCAGACAGCACTGAGGATCGCTTTATTTTCAATAAACAGACAAAAAGTAACACAAAAGTGACACTTATGCTCTGATTTGGTTGTAATGCAGCAGGATCCCCCAACCGTCGACTATATTTAAAGTGTTTTTGGTCTTAAATTTCAAGCAAAGTGGCATTAAAAAGGTCTTAAATAGCCTTCAATTTGACTTGCTGAATAAATATGAACAAAAGAAGAAGTCTTTATGACAGGAAATATGAGTTTATAAACACTTTACTGCAGAAGTGTCTGGTAAAGTGTTTTGGCAAATCTGATATCAGCTCACATCTGTTATCGTGTCTTTAGAAGATTGTACATTGTTCTATTATTTATTGTTCTTATTAAATCCACTATGCAACTTTTGTTGAACTACCTCATTTAATATCTGCATCCTTGCACCACTCACCACTGCACTATGATCATATTTTTTTAGCCTGTAAATATCAGTCTTAGCTATGTGCTATTCTTTTGTGTTAATAGTTGTTAATAATATTTTATATGCAAAAATTTATTTTTACTATTATTTCCCCTTTTTTATGCCTGACTCTTACGTTGTACAAGAGAGCGCAGAATACCAAAGCAAATTCCTCGTATGTTTGAGCAAACCTGGCGATTAAAGCTGATTCTGATTCTTTATTTTACCACTTTCTACAGTAATTTTATGATTTTGTTCCTTCCACAGATTCCCACTGTGTTCCCATCATCCCGTGCGTCACCATGAGGAGGAGGAGGTTGAGGAGGGCGGAGTCAGTCCCCTGATGGAGGATGTGGTCGTGCACTTCCAGCCTGGATCCGCTGTCGACCTCAGCTCTGTGTTACTGACCACAGAGAAGCTTCTGGAGCCGTTTCCCTGTCGGACTCCTCCTGTCTTCAGCCCCTGGTTCCCCTCAGCTGCAGACAGACACCTCCCCATCAGACCGGTCAAACCAGCTCCTGTTATCACCTGCTCAGGTGATTTAGTAATCTCTGACAGCAGGACTCACTCTCCAGGAGCTCAGCGAGGAGAAGAAGAAGCTGAGGGTTCAGTTTCTGATCAGAGTCATGAAAAGGTGACAGTTGATCTTCAAATATCTGGAGTTAGTGTTTCAGAAACTCCCGACCACCTCCTCCCATCATCCCCCTCTAACAAAGCAGAGACAGAGACCAGCAGAGCGTCTCCTGAGAAACACAAACATGACCCCCCCGATACAAACTCGCCACGCAAACGCTCCTGGAGCGTCTTCAGACAGAGAGGAGTTCTGCTGCGGCATCCGCAGTCTCTGTCCAAACGCTTCCATCACACGGTGTCCAAACACCGGCTCCACCTCCACCAGAGGGCCAAGTGGGTCATCAGCCAGGACAACTGTGGGGGAGCCATCGAGGAGGTGAGGGGGTTAAAGAAGAGTCTGCAGACGGGTTTACAGCCCCATGAAGTCTCTCAACTCAACTCAACTTTATTTATAGAGCACTTTAAAAACAACCATAGCTGAAAACAAAGTGCTGTACACATATGAAGAAACACTGAAACAAAGATAAAAAATCATATATAACACTTTAGTTATTGCTCCATTGTTTCATTGTTCCTAAAAACAAATTTAAGAACAATAAAAACAATAAGTAAAACAATAACTAAAAACAAACCATAAAACACTAAAACAGAGTCGAGTCTCATGGTGGGTTAAAAGCCAAGGAATAAAAGTGGGTTTTAAGGGTTTGTTTCTATTTGTTCATTAGAGTATTTAAACTGTGGGACTGGGAGGACTCCCTAAGTGATTCTGAAAAAGTCTTATTTCTAATTATTTGCCTGATCTCATGGGAAGTGGAGTCTTTATTGCTATCTTTTCCAGAAACTCTTCACAGCTGATTTAGTGATGAAAACTACAGGCTGTAAACACGCTAAGATTGTTTATTTACCACCAAGTCTTGAGGCCGATAACATGATGTTTTTATCTATAAGTCAGTGAATACTGCTACAATGGAAAAGTGCCTTTACATTCAGCTGACAGTCAGTAATTCTGATACTGAGCAAATAAGATGATAAGTTATTTCTGGAAACGATTTAAAAAAAACATTATCCAGCAAGTTTAACATGCAACAATCCTGCACAAGAAAACTCAGTCACCAAAACTATGGAACCCCAAAAGAGTCATAATTAAATGTTTCATAATGTGGTTAAAAAGGCCATTGTGGAAAAGGTGATTATGAAATAAAAATTGACTCTGTAAAAAACGTTTTTTTATTTTATAAAAGCTTGGGAAAACAAATAAAGAGTAATTATTTTAAAAAGTATGAAATTCTTAAAGTAATCATTATGAAATATATAAAACATATTTCATAATAAAATTGCCTTATTTCACAATTTAATGGCCATATTATATATTTTTCTATCATTTATCAAAACCGTATTTATTTCAAGATGTTGTTTTTATTTATTTAATTATGACTCTTTTGGGGTTCCATTTCAAACTGATGAAAAACATAAAGAAACCCCAAAAGCAACATCATAATTTTTTGTAAGAAATCAGAATCTGACAGGTGTGAAGATACAGAAGAACAGTGACCTATTATCTGAATATTAATAAAATAAAGAATTTTAAGAGCTGTATGTTCTGCAGGGTTCGTACTCATCCTTAAAAAGTCTTACATTTATTTAAATGTTATATTCTGGTCTTAAATAAATTACTTAAAGGTCTTAAATTTGTCAGGGCAGGAGTTGTTCATGTTTTTTTTTATTTTGTTGTTGTTATTGCAGGACTTTTCAAAAAGAAGACTTAGAGTGGATACTGTCTTAAAAGCTGCTGATAAAAATTTTTATCTACTTTCTAAGTCTCTGTTTACACTTTTACATACAACCATTAATCAGAGAAAGTCACTTTGTGTTCAATAAACAGACAAAAAGTAAACTTAAATGACGCTTATAGAGACACACGCTATGATTTGATTGTAATACAGCAGGAAAACCCAACCATCAACTATATTTATGTGTTTTTGGTCCTAAATTTCATTCAAAGTGGCATTAAAAAGGTCTTAAATAGTCTTAAAATTAACTGAATGAAACCTGCAGGGACTCTGTTCTGAAAACTTGCAGCAAATAATTGAGATTCTTATAGATGGTTACGAAAGAGCCGTAGGTCAAACCAGCACCAGTGAAATCATTGTGACATTTGAAAACCTGTAAAAAAATTCAAAGTAAAACAGAGTAATGTTGAGCTCAGATCACACAGAAGTGACACAGATGTTTATTGATCCAGTGAAAAGCCCCGACAGCAGAGCTCAGATTAATTATCCTAACATGCTAACATCAGGGCAGTGGTGGAAACTGGACACGTTAAAGTTTTTACCAGGAGGTGACGCTGGATAAAATGACAGAAGAATTCTTTAATCTGAAAGAAACCTGACTGTGTGTGCACTCAGCAGACAGAGCAGTGACCGCTGACACTGTGGAGTTTATGTTTATGTGTCAGCGTGGGAGTGGATCTTTATCTTCACCTCTGTTTCCACTGAGCTCAGGCCCCCAACACCACAGTCCCACCACATCAGCAGCTTTATCTGTCTCAGAAAGTTCTGGAACAACTGAGTTACATATAACTGTATCAGGAAAAAGGAATATGGACCAATGACGTGACGTCCCTTTTTTTGCGTCCGAGTGCAATATTTGGAAGGTAGTACTTAACTCATAAAGTAGTGTACATAAAGAAATAAGATACTTTGGACACAATAAACTTGTGTAGAAATTTGATAATTTTATATTGTACAAAAAAACACAAAACCAAGGAGTTTGGGGGTTTTACAGTCCACCACGTTGGCAGGACTGTTCAAAGGTGTCATTAATTTGAGATTTTTAACTTACAGTCAACTTGTAAATGGAAATTAAAAATACAGTGGCATTATTTTATGCTTCAACCTTTTTAAATAAAACATTCTTTGCAAATAAAAAGAATTTTAAAGCTGTTGAGAAGTTTAAAAACTTTTGTACCGTAATTTTCACCTTGTCAAATGTCAGGGTGGTGCAACCGTAACATTAGACTTTTATTTTAAAGTGAAGAGAATAAAACAGGAAACAGGAAACTGCATCAGCCAGAGGAGCCCAAATGACATTTGTGACCAAGTGGAAAAGTTTGTAGATTTCTCTGAAATACTGATAAAAAAGGTTTTTTCACTTCATTGGTGACTGGAACAATTTCCATGTCAGGTGGTACAACCAATGTAATAATGTGAAATGTTATTTTAACATCAAATTATTTATCTTATTCACAAATAAAAGAAATGAAACACACAAAATGAAAATGTATGAGTCACTACAGACACTTGAGAGATACTTGCCAATAATTTCACACAGAAAAAATAACAGGAACATATAAATATATTTTCATATATTTGGTTGCACCACCTGACATTTTTGGGTGCTCAAATTAAAAATACTAAAAAATAATGAACCTAAAAACTTTGAAATGTTGGTCAACTACTGAAATCTGTTAGAAAACATAATTCTTCTCTCAGAAATATGTTTTTATCCGCTTTCAAAGAACTTTTTAAAAATATGTTTTTAGACCCTCTTTTTGTCATTGACCCATAAATGTTAAAAGCAAAAATCATGTGTGAGGATTTTCTGCCTTTTTGTGAAACACGACAGTCGACATGTCTCTGATTTTACAGTTTCATGCATCAGGAGCTCTTTAAGGATTTTTTTTTGTTTTAACAATCTTTAAAAATGTGATAACAAACAGTTTCAAATTGATCTCTGTCTCTCTTGGCTTTGTTTTCCTCCGTCGTCCTGCAGGTTTGGCGTTCTCTGAGCCGCAGCGTCCGCAGCTCCTCCAGGCTGCACAGCTGTAACGCCAACATCCAGAGGGAGCAGGCGCAGATCTGGGTTTTCTGTGACGTCCTGGTGGCCGAAGAGGTGGGACGTTTCCTGAAGGAGGAGCTGCAGCTGTCGGGGAGGATCAGCATGTCGGTTCACAGACGGGGAAACATCTTCAGCATGTAGAGAAAAAAAGAATCAGAACTCTACGTAACAAACTCAGGGATTTAAGAGAAGAGTTTACAGACTTTAATGTGAAGATGCACAAAGAAAAAACACTTTTTATACACAAACATCTAAGAGAAGACAAAAAAATGAGCTTTGAAACTGAAACAGAATCTTCAAAGCCTGAAAACATCACAGATAAATTGTCATACTTTCTAATTCATCGGAAAGTTTGGGGATGATTTTATCATTAATTCAACAGTCTTTTCAGTTCTTGTTTGACTTTTGTGCCGCAGATAATCAGTTTCATCAACACAATTATTATTATATCAGTGGATTCTGGCTTTTTTTAAAGGGCACTGTCAAAGCTTCACTCTTTACTCACATAAACCCTGAATTTCGTTAAAATTGAGATACAAATCAGAAATAATCCTGTGGTGAGTGACAGTTAACATGATTATTTTTTACCCCTATGTGACACAACTACTGCTCTATTTTCTGTAACATTCACTGTGTTAGAGAAGCACTGAAATATCAGTTAATCTCTGATGTTTATCTTCTTAACTGGCAGAGTCACATCAGAAACTTTTGTTCTATTCTTGGCTCTTTTTAGACGATGATAATCTTTATCTCATTGCATCTTTATGACGTTAATGTAAATCTGACAGCTGAATCAGAAAAGAGGGTTTTTATTGAGCAGAAGAAGCAAACTCAGAAAAAACTGCATCATCTTTAAGAAATATTAGTAAGATTCAATTTAAAAAACATGATTTGTGACATTTTAACAGATGAGATTGAAAAATTAAAGACATTAAGAATCAAATCTGGTGTGAGAAATGGAAACAAAGAAGTAGTGATAAACTATTTTTGACTCTGCTGACTAAATTATTCTTTTATAGTAGGTGTTGATTTTAACCCAGATTTTCACTATCTGTGACTAAATATGTAAATTTCTGCCCTCAGATGTAAATTGTGATGATTTTCTTGGATCAAAGTCGTCTTTCTGCTGGACTAATAACTGGAACGAGGTCAAAACTCAGAACATTTGTGTCTGAAATCAGGTTTTATTCAACATATGACCACATATCAGGAGGAGAAAATCTTTCTTTTTAACATGAGTTAACATTTTAACACTATTACTAATACAACACACATTCATGAGGTTTATGAATTAGATACTGGTGATGATAAATTTCCTTTATAACCCTGATATTTTTACTCGTAACAGTGTGTTCCTCTTCTGCAGAACTCAGCGAGTTATTTAAATCCTCTGAAATGATTCAAGAGTGGGCGACACACTCAGTCTTTTTGAGTTGATCTGAAGCTTTTATTGTGTATTTATGAACTTGATGAAATGATGATTGTATTTTTACATTAATGTCACGTCCATATGTGATGTAAATAAAGTTTTTTTTTGTATATTTTTACTGATTTGTCTGTTTGAGTCAGTGTTGGTGGAGAATGAGCTTCTCTCCATGTGATGAGCAGTTTGTTCTGGAAAAGCCTCAGCAACAGTCACATGATACGGGAGTCACCCTGCTGAAACTGACACAGTAAAGACATGGTCCTCCATCACACACACACACACACACACACACACACAGAGTCATTACACTAGTTTCAGAGACAGGGATGCTTGTGTAAGACCTGGATAAATGAGGACAAAGTGAATACAGTACAACCCCCATCCCACACACACACACACACACACTCCCTCTCTCTCTTTTGTTGCTATGGTCCCCTACTTGACAGCCCTGCTCGCTGCATCAGAATCTAGGTTAACGGATGTGACGTCAGCACCATGCCTGACCCACTCTAATCCAGAATTTTCTGCAAACAGCACAAAAAATTAATACTGATTAATAAAATAATCGACCAAGTATCAAACTATATGATACACGCATTATTTTGCATTCCATGTGCTGTCGGGGTATTTTATTTTGAAAGCCAACCGGAACTGGCCACGTTTGCATCCCTGCCAAAATAAAAGTCGCCTCCTGGATTCAACAAAGCAAAAGAAATGTTATCAGGTAATAAATCCAGAATAATCGGCGATCACTTACATTTGGACAAATTGAATGAAAGAAAAACAACAGTAGAACTCAAGAGTATGTTTGACAGTGAAAGTAAGAGCATTTCCACACGCACAATGCGAAGGGAACTCAAGGGATTGGGACTGAACAGCTGTGTAGCTTTAAGAAAACCACTAATCAGTGAGGCTAACCGGAAAAAAAGGCTTCAGTTTGTTAGGGAGCATAAAGATTGGACTCTGGAGCAATGGAAGAAGGTCATGTGGTCTGATGAGTCCAGATTTACCCTGTTCCAGAGCGATGGGCGCATCAGGGCCATCATGCCCAGTGCCTACTGTACAAGCCTGTGGGGGCAGTGTTATGATATACCGAATGACCAGGTTATTCCATCAATGGTATTTTCGTCCTATTCCAGGATGACAATGCCAGGAATCATGGGACTCAATTGGGAAAGAGTGGTTCAGGGAGCATGAGACATCATTTTCACACATGGATTGGCCTCCACAGAGTCCAGACCTTAACCCCATTGAGAATCTTTGGGATGTTCTGGAGAAGACTTTGTGCATTGTCAGACTCTACCATCATCAATGCAAGATCTTGGTGAAAAATTAATGACACACTGGGTGGAAATAAATCTAGTGATATTGTAGAATCTTAAAAAAAAAAAAAGAAATAGAAGTAGAAATATTATGTAATATGAAATATTAGACTTAACCTTTTTTACTCTATTTTTTCAGGCAGTGGTTTTTTTTACATAATTATTTTTCATGTATTATTACTTTCTAAAACACATTTCATATAAATTCAGATTTTTTTTAAACGTATTATCTGTTTAAAATGTTTCGTTTTTAATTTTCCTCACTTTTAATTTGGAGGGTTGTACCGGAAGTGCCTGAGCGGGTTGTTAACTTGACTCAGTTTAACATCAAATATTCAGACGGTGGATCCACGAGTGTCTCTCCCCTGGAAATAATCGATTAAATCCGGATTTTTTTGAGTTTTACAAACACCAGGACGGTGTGTTTACCCTCTGACTGATGATGGGAGCCGCTGTTGGTTTTTCTGGAGGTTTTTATCGGTGAAAATCTCAAAGGTGAGAGGTTTTAACGCAGACTGGAGCTAACAGGCTAAAGCTAACGCTGGCACTCATTGTCGTTTCCCGTTTCCTGGAGCTTTTAATGCGTGTGGGCTTCATTTTTCTGCTTTAAATACACTTTTTATGCTTTATTTTATCATTAAATTACTTAATAACTGTAGATATAAACTTAGAAATTGACCGTGTCCCGCCCATAATCAGAAAGTCTTAAATATTTTAGTCTCATCCTTTTTTTTTTTTTTTTTACTTTAAATTACCTTAAATTTTTCTGCAGCTCAATCTAATATTATTAATTATGCAAACTGTTCATAAAAACTCAGTTTTATTTATATAGATTGAATCTCACAGTTATATCTGTATTTGCTCCCTTGTTTCATTAGAGACAGAAGCCAAAATACCAAAAAAATGTTGAAACAAAAATCTGTTTTATTCCTTTAATACCTATTTATTTATATTGTACTTTATTTATGTGACAAACTGGAAGGTAACCTACTTTTATAAAACAGCAATTTAAACACTTTGAAATAAATATATATTATTATTACTACTATTATTCTTATTATTATCATTACTGTTATTAATATACATTTATTGTTATATCTATTATACTTGCTACTTTTGTTATTATAATTATTAATATCAGTATGATCACTACTATTACTGCTTTTGTTTTGTTTTATTTGGCACTTTGACTATTATTTATTTATGTATTTAACACTATGTGTATGGATTTTATATAATATCTATTTTTACAAGATGTATCTGTATCTTTACCAAAAAATTAATTATAAAAGAGTTTGGAAAAAAAAAGAAATATTTGTATATATATATATATATAAATGAAAATGGAAAAGGTGACACTGTCCAAACCAGATGATAAGAAAAATCACATATACACTAAATACAGATAAATATTTTCTTCTAGCAGTTTTACAATTAAACAAAATCCATTTGCTTTCTTATTTGGCAAGACTTTCTTTATCTAATACAGATGGAATTAGTATAGATAATCAAATTCTACCTATTAGAGATCATTTCCTGTTTTATTTAGTAAAGGAAATAACAATATTAATTTAAAAGAAGATGAGTAAACTACTTTTCTTATAGTTATACCTAGGGATGCATCTTTATCATGTGTTATATAACATCAATTCTTAATGTAACTCGTATTATCTTTATTTTTACTTCATGAAATCTCACTATAACCTGAATCTAATTTAGAATTAAATTGCCCAAAAGAGTTAATTTTTTAAATGAAATATTGAATTTGGATCTGTTCAGTCATTTAGAAAAGCCTGAACAGCTAAATATTGGATTAAATTATAATAAATGATGTAATCCTGTGTCTGTGCTGTCCAGGATATTATAGGAAACTGAAACAGGTAAAGCTTTTTTTCTGTGGTTTTTAGAATGAAATGAAAAAAAAAGAGGAAATGAAACCATATAAATTTGGTTTATTTACTATTACACAATTATGGAAATGTTCCCCTTTGTAATTTGTGATTTAAAGTGTTTTTTACCTCTTTAAAGATTTATTTCTAATTCAAACCATCTACATGTTTCAGCCTGTCACCATCAAATATCTGACTCTCAGTTTCCTCCATTTGAAAAAAATGATGCAATATGTGAAGATACTGTGATATTAATAAAAAATTCTGTTAATAAACCCACAGTAAAGAGTTTATATCAGCTTAAATAATCAGATTGTATTAGTTTATTTGCATCATGTCTGTCTGCATGGAAACAGATTTAGACTAATAGCTGGTTTAATATTTCACAGCTTAAAAATTTTTGCAAAATCTTGGTTATCACACACAGGTTTCATGTAACACGTAAAGTTCAAATGCAGAGCGAGGAAACAGTGTTTCTATATATGATGTAATAATTTGAATGTGCTGTATATTAAATCTTTTGCAGGTTGCCTCCTTATTCATAAAATAGGGTTATTTTTAAAATTACAGAAGCAGTTCGAAGTCAGATACCTTATTTATAACGTCTCAGCTTTATTAATGTGATATAAAAAGCCAAATATCTTTTTTTCCCCTTTGTTGATAGGTCTGAATCAGGATATTTTTGCATTATTTCATGAGATTATTCACTACCCTTAAAATCCTCTGAATCCAGTCTTATTTTAATTATACAGATGAGCTGGTAGCTGTTGTTTTATTGATGTATTTTTGTCTTAATCCTGTGGTTTATAAAATGCCAGGCAGACATGTTTAAAGTCTTTCTGTCTGATTTTCTGTTTTTCTTTCCAAACAAAGACCACAAACCGAGACGACCGCACACACTGATTAATATTTAACAAACCATGAGAGCAGTTCCTGTAAACGTTTATAGCAGTGAAGAGAAATCACAGATAAAACCACAGAAAATCATCATTCAGAGTCAGAACGATCTGATTAAAAACAGTGATTTTATATTTTTATACTGTGTTAATGAATCTGTATGTTGGTTATTTTTTAATTTATCTGTTACTGAGCAGAGTTCAGTCAGACTGAAGGACGTGATGTTTGACCCACATTGATCAGACATGAGTTATATAATCATCAGACTGAGAGAAACGATGGATTCACTGACCTCTCTTCAGTCGGCAGCTTTAGTTCAGACGATTAAACCTGTTCATGTTTTAAAATCTACTATTTTAAGAGATCTATTTATTTTGTGATTGATCTGTTTCTCCATCTGAAAGTATCTGATCTGACTTTTTATAACATGTGTTATCAAATCAGTGTTAAATGAAAACCTTCCTTGTTCCTTTTTTTCTTTTAAAAGAGTATTAAACAGGGTTGAAGCTCATGTGAACGACTCTAAAACAGTTTTACTAAATTAGTTTATTGCCTGAAGAATATTATCTGAGTTGATACTAATGCTGTGCTATATGGGAAAAAAATGTTCACAATATATTTTTTCATATCTGATCTTCATTATTGAAACTAAAGAAAATGGGGATTAGGGCTGAAAGATATATTGTTATTGTATCGGTATGGAGATGTGAAAATTCAAGATATTAATATCCCAGTATTGATTATATCAATAATGTAGATTTTCCCAGCTCCCCCTGCATGTAAAGCTCAGACAGTCACATGATTATTGGTGATTTTCTGTTCATGTTGATGACTGACAGTGAGCTATAATCAATTAACTCCACTTTACACATCCTGTTATATTATGATGCTTTTACTTTTCTGAAAAATGTTTAGTTTTCTCTAATCCCAGTCATATTGTATCATATTGATATCTGGCATTAATATCGAGATGTGAAATTTTGTCCATATCGTTCAGCCTTGCTAGAGATTAGTTCAACATTTTATTAACATGCAAAGCAAAAAAAAAAAAAAAAAGGCCAAAATTTTGAAGATACACAAGACCCAAAATAAACGAATTGCCCCTTGAGAATAATGAAGACTCCTTAAAAAGTAATATCATTATTAAAAAGACAGTGAGCTACATCTATTTCACTGCCCTCGGCTTCATATTTGATCTTTCTGTTTACTTCAGTTTACAAACAGAAGTGGAGCAGAAAAGGTCGACTCTGATTGGCTGTTATCACACACGTTTCCGCCATGTTTTATTGATTAAATATGCTCACAGCTGATCATCGTAACTGATCTGAAATTTATCAAGAATCACGATCATAAAAGTTAAAAGTGGAACCAAACTTTGTAAACCTTTGACTCCTGCAGCTTTTAGAGATGAACATCATTTTGAGAAACTGTTTTTGTCTCTCAAAGCTGCTCTGAGAAGCTGTTTCTGAGTTTTTGAGGTCGTTGATGGTTCCATTCTGACGTGTTTGTTTCTCCTCCTTCTTCTCCTCTGACAGGTGGACCCGTGGCCTCCCCAGATGTGGCTGCTACCTGTGCTCAGACTTCTGTTCATGAACGTGGAGGACGCTCTGATTGGTCGTCTGTGGCTGGGCCTGGAGGGATGACAGGACTTTAGCAGACATGGAATCAGGAGAGACACACACACAGCAGGAAACGCCACACACACTTCGTCCAGACTCTGCTCATTAAACCCACTCAGGACAAGAGAAAACTTATTTTTATATCCAGAGCTGTTTTTGTTAGTTCTCTTAAAGCCATAAAGCTTTCAGGATGAGCTCTGAGGGCTTTCAGTACCGAGCGCTGTACGACTACAAGAAGGAGCGGGAGGAGGACATCGACCTGCACGTGGGCGACATGCTGCTGGTCAGTAAAGGCGCTCTGCTGGCGCTCGGCTGCAGCAACGGAGCCGAGGAGCGGCCGTCGGAGATCGGCTGGCTGCCGGGCTTCAACGAGACCACGCAGGTAGGAGTCCGACGTCACACCTGAGGTTTGAGAGTCTGATAATGATAAGATAAGATAAACTTTATTTATCTCATGGGGGGAAATCATAGACTGTACAATGAGTGGACGTAACGACGTTCGGCTCAAACTGAAGCCTCCAGTAGATGATCCGTCCCCTGGTGTCTGGCTGCAGTATAGGTCATAAGATATGAGCCGGGAAAACTTTAAAAAATTACGATACCTCGTAGAAACGTTTCTCTCATCTTTACTCTAAGGTGGTATGATGATGTCATCTGGCTGCATGGTGTTCAGGTGTTTTTTTCCTGAGAAGTTAGTTTCTCATTAGTTATTGGACGTTAAAAACCGCGATATAAGTTTCGTTTTACGATAGCTGACAGCTGCCGTTCATGAGTAGTTTTTATCGGGGATATAAGAAACTTCGGGAAAGAGCCAAAAGGAGACTAAACCTTCTGAAGAAGAAGAAATAAATATTTTTATTTCTCTTTTTTACTTGGCTCCACCGGAAATTCTCTACCGCGCAGACTCTGGCTGCACAATGGCGGCTAGAGAAACGGGTTTTTTTGGCTTCAAAATCGTAGAACGGTGACAGGCGGAAGCACGCTGTTCATTCTATATACAGTCAATGGGGGAAATTCACAGTCACAGCAGCAATCAAATGCTGTCCATCAAAAGTCCATCAAAGACGACAGTTTGTCCATAATTCTCTCATCAGCCTTCAACTCCACAGGGTCCAGGACTGAACTGGACTCTTCACCAATCATAGTAATGACTTCACATTCATATACAGCAGATGAAGTGTTGTTTTATCTCCAGTTGGACACTTAACAAACTGTAAATCCAGTCAGGTGAGAGGAGAGGGTGACACGATTAAAGTCTCAGATTAATATGACTGCTTCAGGATGTTGAGTCTGTATCCTGGCAACAGATTCATGGATGAAATCACATGGAACTTCAGAATAGAATCGACACAACGATTGTTATGTGACAGAATTCCTGTGGAAGGTAGTGTGATCTCAAACCAACTGCTAGCAGTTTGATGTCTGGACAACACATCTTCTTTTTGACTTTAATATGAGCAGGGTTACACCAGCTCTGATTTACAAATAAGGCCAGTCCCCCGCATTTTATCTGGCTGCTAACCTTAGCGACTTTATCAGAGTGAAACCACACTATGGTAGATCCACACAAGAGTCAGAGATGTTTTGATTCAACCAGGTTGAATGAGGTTGGGCTGAAGTTTAACCAACTTTATCAACACTTCATAAAACAAAAATTTTAAAGATGAAAGAAAGTGGAAATGTCAGCAAATCCGTCTGTTTGTTTTTTAGCCTTGATAGAAACAGAAACTGTCAAAGTGGAGGTCTGTGTTTCTTTTTCTGCGCTCTTTTTGGTAAACATCGCACTGAGGCTTTCATGCCGCGTTTTTGATGTCATTTCCTGCTGAATGAGACGACGCTGCCTGTGATGATTGTGGAAATGCACCACTGAATAATCACCCTTTAACATTAGACACAACATAAACAAACAGAACTTAATTTTGAACCCAATTTTCATCAATTTTTGCTGCTTTTTGACCACTTTTGCCTCCTTTAACTCAATTTTATTGCTACTTCTTGCTGTTTTGGCCACTTTTTTACCTCAAAGATAGTTTCTCCATCAAAAGAAGTTTCCAACAGTTTGTCTCTTTGGGTTGAATAACTCTGATGTTGCACATAAAAAAACATCAATTGCAAAAAAATGTTTCTGGTGTTCTGACACATTTGAAGTTGAAGAAACAGTACAATAACTTAGAATATTGCAACAGGTCATGTGTCAATTCCTAAATAACTGATAACGGTGTCATAATCAGAAACTTCCTCATGCTCAGTACGAACATTGCACCATAATTTTGAACATTATATTAATTTTTTTGCACAGTTAAATTTCCATTTACACGCTTTCTCTGCACTTTTGCTTTTATATATATTTTCATTAGTATTATTATTATATTTTCTTGCACGCTTTCTACTGCCCTCAAACGCCTGCAGTGTTCTTGTATTTTTGTATAGTTTACTACAGTGTTTTCCAACCTGTGGTCCTTGGCCCCCTGGTGGGCCGCGGAGGTATTGCAAGTGGGCCGCCAAATCATTTCCAAAAAAGTCTGAAATTTAATGAGGGGTAATTGTATAAAGATGCAAATATAAAGAATAATGTTTAAAATGTCAAAACTTAAACATGTTCAAATATTTGTATATAAGAAAAGTCCTTTAAGAAGGCATTTTAAAGCCCAACATGTAACATGACCCCAAATTTCAAAGGTCTGAAGTGTAATTAAAACATGTAATGAAACACAAAATGTAATAAAACAAATGTATAATCTAAAAATTTAATCACTATCCCAACTTTTAACCAGTTGTTGCAAAATCAGTACTAACAGGGTCAGTTGTGGGCCGCGAAATTTTTTGAGACTGAATAGTGGGCCCTGAATTGGAAAAAGTTGGGAACCACTGGTTTACTATATTTTCAGCACTCTTGATGGACAGCACAAAAAGAATTTCATTGCACAGGGGAACATGTCTCTTTACTGTGCGCGCGAAAATAAGCTCTTTGAATCCTGATTTAATTTAATGTTCAGTTAGTTTCCCAGCCCTCGTCTTTACGCCTCTAACTCCTCCCTCTTTGGGCGACAGGAGAAAGGCGACTTCCCGGGGACGTACGTGGAGTTTGTGGGCAGGAAGAGGATGTCCCCGCCCACTCCGAAGCCCCGCCCACCCAGACCGCCATCTGCCGCGTCAGTGAGGACGGACTCAGAGTCAGAAGGTGAGAACGAAACACAGAGTCACTCTGATTTTTCTGATTGTTGTTTTTGTGCTGTAGTTTCCCTGCCCTCACTATCAGAGAACTTCGAGCTAAAATTTCTTTACAGTGACTGTTATTGATCATTTAAAATGTTCAATATTCTGTAGTTAGAAAATGTAAAACTGTTAGAAATTATATCATACCAGCTTTAAATTAGAGACTTAAACTTAGAAACTAAGGTGGGTTGATGTATAATGAGAGGGTGTTTGAGTAAAATGTGTAATCTCACCTTGTCTTACATACATTTTTATTGCAGCTTTAAATGCACAAACTCTCTTACAGCCATTATAACTTATTTTATGTTAATGAGTTTCATTCTGGAGAAAGAAAACCTGAGTCACAGCTTAATGATTTTTTTATTCCACAGTTTAAAAAAAAAACAAGAAACTTCCTGAATTTAATCTCTGAATGAAGCCTGATTTGTTTCTTTAAATACTCTGAAGGAGCAGTTTTAGTCTGAAATCTGTCTTAGTCTGACTCACATGTTGGTTTCCTCCTTCAGCATCAAACACACACACACACACACACCCAGACACACACACACACACACACACACAAAGATGCAACCCCCTTATGTGAACTATAGGGTATTTCTCTCTGTTTTGTTGAAGTTTAACCACAAGATGGAAGGGACACACACACACACACACACACACACACACACACACACACTCACAGAGCTGGTGTTTAGTCTTAGGCCTTGCGGTTGCTGACTGAACAGATCTCAGCTCTGTTCTGCTGCCGCTCACTTTACCAGGGAACACAGGAAGTGCATGAGTCTGATTTACTGCACAGTGTGTGTGTGTGTGTGCGCCTGTATGAGTGTGTGTGTGTAGGTGCTGGTGGTTGTTGTTGCCTGTTTCACATAAACTGTGTTTCTCTCTAAATCTTCTCTTAGAAAAAACTGTGCAGCTCTTTGGTCTTTTTTCACACCTGAGTCATGATCCACGAAACGTTTCTGTGAACGTACGGTTCAACCTGAGACATTTCTCTGAACGCAGCACAATAAAACTGTGACACACAAACATACGAGCTCATAGAACAGAATTAAAGATTATTATTATTAGATTATTACAGAGCAGCAAAGACTTTTAAACTCTGTGAGATAAATTATTGTTTATTTCGATGGAGTCTGCTGGTTTTAAAGAGGTTTGGAATGAACCTTTTAACAGTCTTTTTGTTCTGCTTTCTCACATTGTAAACATGGAAATAAAGAACCAATACTGGACATTTATACGTATTTACCAGGGGCGGCTTTACTGGGGGGCATAGGGTGGCAGCTGCCCCCCCCCCCTAAAACAAAGCCTTGCCACCCCAGTTATAAAGATTTAATTCAAAGAAAAGTTAAACCTCATTGGACACATTTATGAATAACCAACAGCAGTGGATGAGTCAACGTGAGAGTTTTGAGTAACACAATTCGACTGAGTGAAAAATAATAAACCAGAGTTGTGAGTTTAAGATGATAGAAATTCACCAACTGACTATGAGATAAGACAGAATTATGAGAAAAAAGTTTAAATTTTGAGCTCAAAAATCAAATTTTTAGTTTAAAAGTCGATATTATGGGGCAAAAGTTGAAATTTTGCCTTTTTATCTCAATTTTTATTTTATTTTTTATGTGCAAAAAAGACTTAAAATAAAAAAAGAGAAATCTCAACAAAGCCAGTTTTCCGTTCTGATATTTTTAACTGACAGAAATTGGCTTTTATACGTTATTTATGTTTCGAGTATCCACGTTTGACTTCAAATAGACAGAGAGTCTTTTCACTAAATGTTTGTGTTATGAAGCTTCTTTGACGTCTTTGGTCGAGGGTTTTCTTTTTGGGTTTTCAGAATAATGTGACTCTAATATTAAATTAATCCAGCACAAAGACTTCTGACATATTTCAGCCTGATTTATGGCTTTTAGCTCGAGTGTTACAAAACTATTAGTCAACAAAAACCTGAAATATGAGAAATCAGAGCTGAGATATTTTCCTTCTTAAAGAGCCGTCTTTGTTTTGAGCTGAAATTAAAGAGACAAATATTAATAATTATTTTAATCTGAGGAGTCTTTGCTCAGTTTCTGTCTCTTCTGTTTGTGTTGTTGAATGTTTTCTTTCCGTTTGTTTTTAGGTTTCATGCTGCCGGATCTCCCAGAGCAGTTTGGGCCCCCAGACACGGCCCCCCCTCTCCTCAGCAGACTGATGGAGGCCGTGGAAACCAAAGGTACCAACACACACACACACACACAACAACACATGAACACACACTTTAGTTTCCACACTGTTCTCTGAGGAAACAGAGACAGAAAAGTTTTGCTTCATATCTGCACGCAGCGTCTCACCTGTGTTTTCCTACGTGTGTGTGTGCAGGTCAGGACAGTCCAGGTGTGTATCGCAGTCTGAGTGGAGGAAGTTTGGACACTCGGCAGCTGGCAGACTCAGGTGAGGAGGCGTCTTCGTCCTCTAACTGTCTCCCACACTCAGACCAACTCTTTTTTTTGTTTCTGTAACTTTAACTGTTTGTGTTTCAGACCTGGAGCAGCTGGACGTGTCCTCCCTCTGTGACGGGGTGGTTCGTTTTCTGCAGGATCTGCCTGGTCCCGTCCTCCCCTCCTCACTGCAGGCCGACATGATTCAAGCAGCACAAGGTCAGACCCTGTTCCCCCCCCTGTTTAAAGTCCCTCTGAGTCCTGTGAGGCGTTCAAAGACCCAGGTTTAACAGTTTTACCTCCCTCCATGTGTCCACAGAGGTGCGTGACCTGGAGGACTGTGCTCAGGTGCTCCGTGGCGTCGCCAGCTCGCCGTCCTGCCCGGCTCAGTTCGGTCTGACCCTCCTCAGCGTGATCAGACACTTGGCCCGTCTCTGTCTGCACAGCTCCAGGAACCAGCTCAGCCCCCGAAACCTGGCAGAGACTTTCAGCCCCCTGCTGTTCAGACAGGCCTCTGCAGGGTCAGTCACACACACACACACAGAAACACACACACACACATTTGGATACGTTATCCTCTAGTTTCTCAAAACCTGAGCTGGATCAGTGATGGAGAAAGATGAGTTTACTTTTAAAATTTTAGTTTTAATCCTCTTAGACAGCGTTCAGCACTGGTTCTTTTTCAAACCATCAAACTAAAAAAGTAGTTGCAAGGTGAAAATTTATTTCAGAAACAAAAAAAACAAGGAAAAAGAAAATGCAAAAACACATTTGTGGGTAGAAACTATCAGCTGGTTCAGATTCATAGACACACCTCAGGGTTCCTGTGAATCCTTAAAAAGTCTTACATTCAGGAAAATGTTATTTTCTGGTCTTAAATAAATTACTCAAAGGTCTGAAATTTATCAGGGCAGGATTTGTTGATGTTTTATCCGTTTTCCTTTTTTTTCGATAAAGGGATGTAGAGTGGATATTGTCTGACAAGCTGCTGATATAAATTGTTATCTGCGTCCTAGTTAACCAGTCTGTAACTATAGGTCGCTGTTTGCACTTTTACATACAGATATTAACCAGAGAGGATCACTTTGTGTTCAACAAACACATAAAAAGTGAATTGAATGAGTCTCATTCCTTTGATTTAGTTGTAATACAGTAGGATTCCTCAACAATCAGCTATATTTATGGTGTTTTTGGTCTTAAATTTCACTCAAGGTGGCATCAAAAAGGTCTTTAAAAGTCTTGAATTTGACTGAAACCTGCAGGTACTTTGCACTAAGAAGTGACACAAAAGGTTAAAAAGTTGAATCACCAGAGTTCTGAATTTTCTGACCTGAATTAGAATAAAATCGTATAGGAGAAAATCATAGGAGGATTTCAGGAGCGAAGTCGTACGGTTTCCACTCACGCTGATGTTTTTGTGGAGGTAAAACTCAACCCTGTGTTTTAAAGTGACAGCGGTGAGCCGTGTCAGCTGTTTGTGCTTCATTATCCGCCCGCTAACAGCACAGTAAACATTATAAACACAGTAAACAACATCATAACTGTTTATCACTCATTTAAGTTAATCCATGACCTCATGAACATGGTTTAGTTCTGCTTTAACTTCACAGAGGAACAAAACCTGTGAAGTTTATTCACATGGAGGAAAATTACAAAGGGGAACAGTTTGCAAAAAAGTTGTGTTGAGTTAGATTTCTATGCTGATTAAACTCAAACAGTGGAATTTGTCTTATCAGGAGAGTTAGCTGTGGAGAAAAATCTTGATGTGGTTTAAGAATCAGCTTACCAATTTTAGTTTTAATCAGCAAAAAAGTATAGCTCAACAGAAATTTTTACAAATTGTTCCCCGAGAAAAGCGAATCTTACAGTTCAAAAACTTGAAGTGATGGTGAAAAACTGAGATCAGTTTTGGATTCTGCACCCAAAAAATTAGTTATATTTAGCTGTTAGACCTGACTCAACAAAATTTGTGTTCCCCAATGTTATTTTGATTTCATTTGACACAAAAAAACAGATATTAGTGCAGCACAGCCTGATGAAATGGAACCAGAAGATGAAAAAAAGTCTCTGTTTGTTTAAAAAGTTTCACTCTGATGGTGCAGATTTTTAACATTTTTATTTTCATCATTTTGACATTTCTTTTTCTGAATAGCAACTTTTTTCTCAGATTTTGATGGGTTTCTTTTCACTTTCACTTTTTACTTTATTATTTTGTCTTTTGTTTCTCCAAATTTCACCTATAAAGTCAAAATTTTGCCTTTTTATCTTACAATTCTGCATTTTTTTCCCTCATCATTTTGACTCTTTTGTCTCAAATTACCTTTTATTCAGATTTTAATGGGTTTTATTTATTGTGACTTTAACACAATTTTTTGTCTTTTATCTAAGAATTTCCCCTGTGACATTGGAATTTAAACTCTTTAGCTCTTTTTTTTTGCAAGAAATCGACTTTGTACATCTTTTTTTGGTCTTTTTTCTATGGTTTTCATCTTTTACCTCAAAAATTTGACATTTCACCCCTAAATTTACTTCATTTCTCATCATTTTGACTCTTTTGTCTCAATATTTTGACTTTTTTGGTAAATACAATAATTATAAAGTGCAGTAGCTCTGCTTGAAAGTGCAGTCAAAGGTTTGAAGAAGGTTTAAAGAGTTAATTGCACAAGGAACAAGAAAAAATCTGTTTGTCTTAACCCTGAGCAGCCAGTAAAAAGTACATTTTATTCTAGGAGACGTGAGTCACAGCTGGACAAAACAAACGTCATTTTCCCGACAGTGAAAGCTGTTGAAAACTTATCAGGCTGTTTTGATAATACAGGAAAGACAGTTTTTGTTCTGCACAGAAATGAGGAAGTGGTTGACTCTGTGTTTTCTGCCACCTCACACGTTATAAAACCAACAGGAACCTGTGCTGTCAGTCAGGATGAGCCACATCTCACCTTTTTCTTTTTTTATAGATACATCACTCATGTGCAGACTGCAGCTGTAGAAATTCTGCTGTTGAAATTAGAATACTGTCAAAATAGAGGTTTATCTTTGCATGTTTACAGTGATTTAAAGAGAGAGTCATTCCAACAGAAAGTAAAACTAACAGAAGTGATAAAAGTTGATTCTAGAAATAACAGAAGAACACATTTGGATAATAAACTTCCTCATGTTTTCTTTATTTTTAATCTCCTGAAATGTAGAAATCTCTCCTCATTATTCCAGTTTCTTCTCCTTTTGCCTCCATCTCTCTGTCATGTGTCTGTTGGATCTAACTGAGACTCTTCTCCTCTTTCTCCTCTTCTTCTTCTTCAGGGCTGAGTCCAGTCTGGATCCTCTGGTTCAGGTTCTGGAGGTTCTGATCACCAGTGAGCTCAACATGAACCAGGCTGCACCAGGTACGTCAGAGTTCACCTGCTTTATCACCTGTTTTATGCACCTGCTCCGGCTCTGTCACAGTGTCCCTGCAGTTCTCCACCTGGACACTAGGGGGCAGTGTGATCTCTGTGTTTCTCTGAGCGTTTGTGCAGAGGAAACTGTGGCGGCTCAGAGCAAAAACGTCTGAGTGTTTGAAAATTGAGCTGGATGCAGCAAACAGACCAATCACAGAGCTCGTGTTGACTTTAGCGCAGAGTCAGAGGTTTGTAGATCTACGTTTGCAGAACAGACTTTAAAATCCACATTGGCTTTTTTTTTCTGGCTTATGATAAATGCTGCTGTTCATACACACGACCACCTGGCTTTATTGAGATCCTGTGGCCGTATATAAGGATGAAAAGTCAAATTAAGGAGGACAAAAGTCCAAGAAAATCAACTTTTTATCTCAAAATGTTGACTTTCTTTCTCATAATTCTGATAAATAATCTCAAAATTTCAGCTTAAATCTCAACTATTTACCTTTTCGTCTCATAATTTTGGCTTTTTATCCCAAACTTTTGATTTTTTTCTCATTATTTTGACGTTTTATCTCATAAATCCGACATTTTATCCAATAGTTTTGACTTTTTATCGCATATTTTTCACTTAACAACAAAATTTAACTTTTATCTCATAACTTTGGCTTTTTCTCTCAAACTCTGGAATTTTTTCTCTTATAACTTTCGCATTAAGTTTCATAATGTTGACTTTATCTCAAAATTTGGACCTTTATCTCTAATATTCCTCTATTTTGTAATAGTTTTGTTTTTTATCTCACAATGCTGCTCTCTGCCAATGATTAATGCTACTGTTGATTCACACGTCCACCGTTACTTAATATAAGACTAAAATTTGGCGTTTTAATGTTGCTGTGTTCATGTACAGGATAAATCCTGTGTATATCAATGTTCTTACTTTGTTTATCGGTGGATATATTGGATATCAGCTTTTTTTTTGCCCCCAGTATCAGCACCAGCCCCAAAAATCCTGTATTGGTCGAGCTCTATTTGAAACCTTCTTATTTTAGTCTCTTTAACTTTTGTCAGGGGTCATGAAGCAGGAAGTTGTGAGTCAGAATATCAGGAAATACAAACTTTAAGATCTGCACTTTTTCACTGACGCGTCGAAATGTGACCCTGGTGATGAATTAATAACTGTATCATGAAACCAGAATAATAAACACACCAGGATTCATGTTTGTCCCACCTCTAATGAAATCAAACTTTTAAAATAAACAGTTTTATGATGAAACTCTCAGAGCAGTTTTGCATCGATCAGGTGAATCCGTGTGACTCTGATCGTTTTCTTTAGCTTCTCTCTGATCACTTTCAGTTCCTGCAGCAGCCGTGACACTGCGTCTGTGTCACTCTTTGTCACAACTGTTGCTCAACCCGGAGATTTCAGTGTTTCCAGATGAGATCATGAGGAGACTAAAGAACAAACGTCAAATTCCAACTAAAGCTGACGAGACTTTGTGGGTTTCAGTCGAATCAGATGATGAAATAAAAACCAGGGTCACAAAAGTTCAACTCTCGGGCTCCAAACTCTTTCTCCTTTTTTCTTTTTTAGTCACGTCTTTTTTCACTGAGGACGTCTGTGAACACATGACGACCTTTGACTCAGTAACTCAGAGCATCACGAGACTTATTTCTTTTTTATTCTGGTTTATTCCACTTTCTGTTAGTTTGGTGGTGAACACATGATGAAAAGCAACAGAATCAGAGGAAAAACTGAAAGTGTCAGGAGTCAGAGTTTCCCTGGTCGTCCTGATCAGTGTCCAGCATTTTTGGAAGATTCTCAATTCTAATTATTTTAAGAGGCAGGTAAAAAAAAAAGTTTGCATATTTGAAATCAGGCGCTTTGAGTAACTGACTGAACAACAATAAGTAAAAAAAAAAAAAAAAACTCACATATTTCTCTTGTCACTGTCTGAACTAAAGGCCGGTGAAAATTACCTTTATTTATTTATTCATCTGTTTTATTTGGGTTTTAAAATCACAATTTCATTCATCCGCTCACTCGTTCACCCTGTGGGTCAGTGGCTCCTTCATTCACTCGTTCACTCATTCTCACGTTCATTCACTCACTCGTTCACTCAGTGAGTCAATGGTTCCCCAATCACTCGTTCACTCATTCACTCATTCTCACGTCTATTCATTCACTCTTTCGTTTATTCACTCATTCACTCAGTGAGTCAATGGCTCCCCAATCACTCGTTCACTCATTCACTCATTCACTTGTTCACTCTTTCACTCTTTCACTCAGTGAGTCAATGGCTCCCCAATCACTCGTTCACTCGTTCACTCATTCACTTGTTCACTCGTTCACTCAGTGAGTCAGTGGCTCCTCGTTCACTAGTTCACTCATTCATTCACTCACTCATTCACTCAGTGAATCAGCGGCTCCTCTATTCATTTATTCACTCATTCACACGTTCATTCACTCATTCGTTCACTCAGTGAGTCAGTGGCCCCTCGTTCACGAGTTCACTCATTCATTTCTTCACTCATTCACTCAGTGAGTCAGTGGCCCCTCGTTCACTCATTCTCACGTTCATTCACTCACTCATTCACTCATTCACACGTTCATTCACTCACTCATTCACTCATTCACACATTCATTCACTCACTCATTCACTCATTCACACGTTCATTCACTCACTCATTCACTCATTCACACATTCATTCACTCACTCTCTCGTTCACTCAGTGAGTCAGTGGCTCCTCGTTCACTCGTTCACTCATTCTCACGTTCATTCACTCACTCGTTCACTCAGTGACTCAGTGGCCCCTCGTTCACTCGGTCAGAAACGATGACATCATCATCCGTCCACACGGTGAGAGATGCAGCAGAGAAAGGAGGGAGGGGGGGGAGGGGGGTGTTGCCTCGGTGATATCACTGCCATCGCAGGATTGGCTGGGGGCAGCGGTGATGTCACACATCTCCAAGCTGCTCTCCTGAGCTTTGAACCGAGGCAGAGAGGGAGACGAACGAACAGAAGAACAGAAGAACAGACGGATAAACGGACGGATGAACGGAGGGAGAGAAAGTTGCGTCGTTTTAAATCTGCAGCTCTCAGCGCGGCTGCAGCTTCATCTGGAGGAAAGAGATTTTTCTGCAGGACGAGAGTTTCTGTGATCAGCTGAGAGGAAACAGATCTGACTCAGAGAGAGAGAGAGAGAGAGAGAGAGAGAGACAGAGAGAGAGAGAGAGAGAGAGGAGGACGGCGTCTCCTGCTGCTTCCAGGTGTCGCTGCATCTTTAAACTAAAGTGACGCTGGAGAAACAGAAACAGATCAGAGGACGTCGGAGGCCGGAGCTTTTCTCCACATGACGTCAGGTTTTTCAGGAGCAGATTCCAGCTTTTTAAAACCAGGACGTGATGAGACCCAAACACCAGGAGGATCCAGGTTTGGTTTCACCTTTGGGGAGTCGCTGAGGCGGCGTTAGAGGCGGCGTTAGAGGCGTTGGACATGGAGCAGCGGGAGGAGGGGGGCCGGGCCGAGGCCGAGCCACTGAGGGGGCGAGACAAGATCCTGTGCTACATTAACATGCAGAGTCCAGGTGAGGGGGGGGGGCAGGTGGTCAAACCCTCCTCTGATGATGCAGGTCCTGCCTTTAAAGGGTCATTCTGGAGTTTTTTAGTCAGAGAAATACTCAATTCAGTCTGTAACGCTGCATCTTCAGGAGAACGTTCTCCAGGTCAAAGTCTGAAAACTTTGACGTCTTAATTTTGACGTCTCTGATTGTTAACGAGAGAGCGATTTTATTCCAGAGATGATTCCTGCAGATGCTTAACTGTTTGTAAAAGAGGAATATACTGACTTAACTCTTTCATTTCATAAAGTTCTGTGGCTTTTTAACAGTTTTACCTTCAAAAACCTGGAGGTTGACGTCCTGCTGTGTCAGTTTCTGCTCAGTTTGAGTGATGTTTAGGTTTGAAATAATAATTCAGGATCTTTTAAATGAACTTTTAAAACATGAAAGATGCACAACAGCACTCTAGTAGTTACCAGCCGAGTTTTATGATCTGTGAGTGTCGTTGTGATATCAGACTTTGGAACTTCATAACGATAAAGGTAAAAACCAAATCCTAATACCTGTTTTAACATGAAGCCAACCGTCCTCTGATCTGGGCCGACACACAACTTCAGAAACAGAGTTGGGCGATTTCATGAGCGTAATAGTGAAAAATTTTCAGATCAGTTCCAACGATCAGCTGTGAGCATATTTAATCGATCAAACATGGCGGAAACGTGTGTGATAACAGCCAATCAGAGTCAATCTTTTCCTGCTGCACTTGTGTTTGTAAGTTTCCATAGAATGAAACAAAACGACCAAACATGGAGCTAAACGTGGAGCAGTCATGACTCCAAAGATGAGGCTACTGTGGAGTCAAATAGTTATTCAACGCCGTGGTTTGCATGTTTACAAACTAACATGGAGTAAATAAGCCGATGTGAAAGGTATGTTGGCGGCCGGTGCCTTAAAAAATCGGCAACAAAACAAATCTGTTACCCGCAGATACCAAGATGTTTTTCTTCTGTTTTTCTCTGCTCATCTTTTGTTAATGAAGTGAAAAACTCATCTCCAGTTTCTTTAGTTTTCAGCACAGATGTTTTAAAACTGACAGTTTAATAACAATATAAAAATTTGTGATTATAATTAAGATCAGATGATATGGAAAAATATATATTGCAATCTTTTTTTTTTTTTTTTTTTTGCCAAATGGCCCAGCACTTCTTCAGGATTAACCCTGGATTTTTCATCCTATGACGCTGATTCACTTCTGACTGGGATAAATCTCCATGGTTACTGATGCTGAACCTGGATCACAGAGAAACGAGGACAAAAGCTGCACCTCCTGACCAATCAGCTCTCTGGAAAATGACTATTCTTAGAAGATCCTGTCGCAATAATCAGTGGACGCTGTGATAGTCAGTTTTAAGTAGAAGCATCATATGCGTAGAAACACATATATGAAGTAAAAACTAGACAGAGAGAGCTTCATTCATTCATCTATCGTTACCTTTTCTCTCATGAAGTTGCTCCTTTTTTTCTCAGGGTCGTGCAGAAGCTTCAGATGATTTTCTTTTTGGAAAAACTTCGCTCTGTTTTCTCTGAGCTCCTCTTTCATCCATCTGCTCCACGTTCTGTGTGTTTATTCACAGGTTTCCTTAAATGACAGAGTGAAATTATCAAATAACCACATATTAACTGAAAGAGCAACGTCTCAGCTTTTAGAAACTGTTGGAATTTTCAGATTGTGTGAACCGTTTAGGATTAAAAGGCATTTAAACGCAAACGTCCATTGTTAAAGAGTTAAAGTTTCTCCACAAATGTCTCCATTTTATTCTGACAGACTTTTATTTCACACTTTTTTTACTCTGGTTTGATTTTGTGGACACTGATTATTGAGTGTTTTCTTTTAAACCTGAGGTAATTTCCTAATTTGTCACTGAAGTGGAGCTGATTTATGGTTCTTTTTAAATCTTTTTTACCTTTTTTTGTCCTGTTTGTCTTAACTTATGAACACTTAACGTCTGACATGAACTGGTTTTCTCGTTGGTTTTCTTGTCAGTAGAAGAGTCTCCATGATAAATAAGAGTCTGTATTGTACAGTACAGACTAGGGCTGAACGATTTTAGAAAAAGATCTTATTGTTTCTGGCAGATTTTGCGATTTCAATTCAATTCACGATTTTCTTCAAATCAAGCCTCAGTAGAGTTTTCACAATGTACAGAAACATTTATGAATTTGACAGAAAATTACATCAAACCAAATTGAAATCTTTTACTCTAAGGTAAGGATAAAAACTGAAGGTAAGAACTGTTTCTAATTTTAAGATAAAAGGGCGATATTTGAAGATAGAAAGTGGAAATTTTGAGAAGTTAGGACAAAATTCTGAGGAAAAAAAAGTCAAAATTTTGAGTTAAGAGTCCAAATTTTAAGAAATCAATTTAACATTATGTGAAAAAAAAGTTTAAACTATCACATTTAAGGTCAAAATTTTGAGATAAAGACAAATTAAGATAAAAAGTCAAAAATTTTGGATAAAACGTCAACATTTTGAAATAAAGATATTTGAAAACAAGTAGAAAATTTGATATAAAAAGTGAAAATTATTAGAAATGAAGACAACATTATTAAATAAAAGGCAAAATTTTGAGATAAAGACAAAAGTCAAAATTTTTGGATAAAACGTCAACATTTTGAAAAAAAGTAGAAAATTTGATATAGAAAGTCAAAATTCTATGTGAAAATTATTAGAAATGAAGACAACATTATTAAATAAAAGGCAAAATTTTGAGGAAAAAAAGGTTTTGAGATGAATCATCGAATTTTTGACCTTAAAATACAAGTCCTCCTTTTTTCTAAACTGGACTTTTTTTAATCATATTTTTAAATATAACAACTGAAAACCAAAAAGAGCTTTCTTTGACTCTTAACTTTAAAAAACCATGTCGAGCAAAATATCCCTGATTGTGTTAAGAGAAAAAAGATAAAATGCAAAACAATTTTAAAAAGACTAAGTTAAAAAAGTGAGAATCAAAAAATACATCAAAATAAAAGTCAACAACAGTCTAACAATCAGAGGACGTTTGTGTAAAATAAGTCACAACAGATCCTGGGTCAGTCAGGAGCAAAAAAAAATCGCAGCTTTGACGATCACATGATCACGATGTCTGAAATTGCGATTTCGATCATAAAACGATAGATTGTTCAGCCCTAGTTCAAACAGAAAGTGTTTAAGTCGTGTGGATCTGGATGACGTCCTCTCTGAAACGTCTCCTGTGAATAAAGCGTCTCCTTCCTGGCAGCAGCAGCAGCAGCAGCAGGAGCGTTTGAAGCATGTCAGCTGTGATTTGAATGTTTGGCACAGACATGCAGCAGTGAGGCTCTAAATTTAGTCTCCATGATGTCATTTAAAGACAAAAAAAAAGCTCAGTAAAAAGCTCAAATGTTCCTCTCTGTGTGTCTTTGATGCAGCGTTGCCTCCCAAACCTGCCAAACCACCGACTCCAGCTCCTTCATGCAGTTTCAACAACAGCATCTCCCTGCAGGACGCCGAGTGGTACTGGGGAGATATATCCAGGTAACACACACACAAAAACATGCACACACACACACACACAGGCAGGAAGTAGCTAACATTAAACCAGGTAGAAAAAAAAGACGATTTTCTTCATCAGCTGAAAATCATAAAACATCGATATTAAAGTCACGTCTCTTCATCAAACCACTTTTAACTCACAGTTAAGGTGAATCCAGTCCAGCAGGATAAATCTGATCAGCCTGAAACAGAACTCATGGTTACGTGAAGTTCAGCGACTCTTTACTGAGCAGTTTCTCAAATCTGACACGAAGCCACAAATTCAGAATCATCTCTTTATTCCCCGAACAAAACTTGAAACAAAGCCTGATCCCTCCAAACCCTTTTGTCCCACGCGTATTTCACCCTGACTTATTTCAGGTTTGATTCCGAGTTTTAATTCGACAGCCACATTAAACTTTAAAGAAAGAGAGATAAATGTTCTCTGAGATGTTTCCGATTCGAGCTAAATGTGTCATATTAATGTTTTTTTTTTTTTTTTTTTTTAAACACTTAAAGTTTATTTCCATTTTTTCATTTATGAACAGCAAAGACAGAAAAGAAAAGTAACATGAAAAAGAAAAAACAGATAGAAGACAAAAAAACATCAAAAACGTTGCCAGGTCTGAAATGTTCACAGTTGCTGAGGAGTTTAACAGTTTGTAGGTTTTGTACAATATTTTCATAAATTAATGATCTGATGAAATATTAACTGGTTCTGTTGTTTTCGCAAGTTGGAATGAGGAGCAGACACCCTCCACATCAACTATTCCAAAATAAAGTGTCAATTTTTCCCATCTTGAAATATACAAATCTCTTCTTAATCTTAATAAAAAAGTGATAAAATAACGTACAAGATTCTTCCGTGCAAATTCACGCCAATACATAGAGCAAGTCGTGGAAAAAGTATTCTGACATATGTTTTCCCATTGCTGTTTAGTTATTTCGTCATTAATTTCTTTTTCCCATCTCCCTTTGATATAGTGTGTGGTACTTTCTCTGCCTTCTCCAATCGCATGATACAATTCTGAAATGGGTGATTTGATAATACCCCGGTACGCCTGTATGACCAATTGTATTACTCTGTTAGTTTCTGTAATTGAATCTTTCTTCCCAAATTCTTTTGAAATATATTGTCGTAACTGTAGATATCTAAAAAAATCTAACTTTTCTAAGTTGTATTAGATTAATGTTTTTATGACAGAATCAGGATCTGGATTTAACCAGGAAAAAATGTTCAGATTCAAACTAGTTTTACCAGAGAAGGAAGGAAGAAATTAGGGTGAAAGGAACGCAGGAAGGAAGAAAAGCATGAAGGAAGGATGGAAGGAAAGAAGGAAAAGACTGATCAAAGGAAGGGAGTGAGAAAAGTTTGAAGAAAAGAAGAAAGACAATAAGTAAGGAAGGAAGGAAGGAAAGAAGAAAAGCATGAAGGAAGAATGGATGGAAGGAATAGAGGAAGGATAAAGAGGAACTGACATAAGGGAGGGAGGAAGGTGGGAGGGAAGCCTGATGAAAGGAAGGGAGGAAGAAAAGCATGAAGGAAGGAAGGAAGGAAGGTGGGAAATAAGGAAGGAAGCAAGGTTGGATGAAAGCGAATAAGTAAGGAAAAAAAAAAAAAGAAGTAAGGATGGAACGAAGGAAATTGAGGGAGTAAGGAAAGCACAAAGGGAGATGGAAAAGCTGGAACAAATGGTGGAAGAACAGATAGAAATAGAAGGAAGGATGGAGGAAGAAGGGATGGATGAAAAAAAAAATCTCTATTTCATTCATAACTTGCATCTGGATTTTTATTTTCTAACCTTTCACATCCTGATAAGAACATTCACTTAAAGACGTTCGCTGTGAGAGTAAACAAGTGGAGTCAGAATATTTACACCAACCTGTCTGATCATCTTTGAACGAGTCTGAAAAAGCAGCAGAAGAAAAAAGACGTCACAAACCACAGGAGTGAATGAATCATCTGTTTGAAAATACATTCAGAGGATGAATAAAAGGAGAGTTTTAAATGAGACTCATGTTGAAAACGAGTGTGTTTGTGTTTGTTTTCAGGGAGGAGGTGAACGAGAAGCTGAGGGACACGGCTGATGGAACATTTCTGGTTCGAGACGCCTCCACGAAGATGCACGGAGATTATACTCTGACTCTGAGGTTAGTTTACAGTTTGTTTACACTCCTTTCCCTTCAGACTTAAAGAGGCTCAAACCATAAACTGTGTATAGAATGGACAGCGTGCTTCCTCCTGTCACCGTTCTACGTTTTCGAAGCCAAAAACCCCGTTTCTCTAGCCGCCATTGTGCAGCCAGAGTCTGCACAGTAGAGAATTTCTGGTGGAGCCAAGTAAAAAAGAGAAATAAAAATATTTATTTCTTCTTCTTCAGAGGGTTGAGTCTCCTTTTGGCTCTTTCCTGAAGTTTCTTATATCCCCGATAAAAACTACTCACGAACGGCAGCTGACAACTATCGTAAAACTAAACTTATATCGCGGTTTTTAACGTCCAATAACTAGTGAGAAACTAACTTCTCAGAAAAAAAAACACCTGAACACCATGCAGCCAGATGACATCATCATACTACCTTAGAGTAAAGATGAGAGAAATGTTTCTACGAGGTATTGTAATTGTATAAAGCTTTCTTAAACTCATATCTGGAATGCATGGGGGGGCGGGGCTTATGACCTATACTGCAGCCAGACACCAGGGGGCGGAGCATCTGCTGGAGGCTTCATTTTGAGCCAAACGTTGTTACATCCACTCATTACACAGTCTATGGCTCAAACTACACAGAGCTGACATGAAATTTAACGTGATTTACCTGAAGATTGTGATGTTATTCTGCTGCCCTGCTCTGATTGGTCGATTGTCCCCTGATCCCCTTCAGGAAAGGAGGAAACAACAAACTGATCAAGATTTTCCACCGTGAGGGGAAGTACGGCTTCTCCGACCCTCTGACCTTCAGCTCGGTGGTGGAGCTCATCAACCATTACCGCCACGAGTCACTGGCTCAGTACAACCCCAAACTGGACGTGAAGCTGCTGTACCCGGTCTCCAAACACCAGCAGGTCTGAGCCCAGATCCAGACCCCGTTAGTCTGAGTCTCCGCTGCTGCTTCTGTCTCTGATGTTGTTTTTTTCTCCTGGTTCAGGATCAGGTGGTGAAGGAGGACAGCATCGAAGCCGTGGGGAAGAAACTGCACGAGTATCACCTGCAGTACCAGGAGAAGAACCGCGAGTACGACCGACTCTACGAGGAGTACACCAGGACCTCACAGGTGCTGAAACCACCACCTACAGCAGGAAACACTCACCTTTTACAGCCTTTCAAAATAAAACATAGGCCTGGGCAATATACCGGGTCATACTTAATACCAGTGTTTTTTTTCCTCATCATATGAATTTGTCATATACCCCAAAACAAAACGTTGGGAACACAGAGCTGCAGAACGTCGTGCCGCTTGATGTGCATGTCTAACGCCTGAAACAAACTGTATCCGTCTGCGTTCAGTCTCCACTGCTGTGCGTGTTGACTGTCAGCAACTCACACTGGCTGCTCGAACATTCACCGAGCCGCAGAACTGACACACAGTTGTTGTGATCGAGGAGTTCAGGAGTTTCCCAGATTAGTCTCTTTATTCCTGTCAGGCTGCAGAATCTACTCAGAGAGAGAAAATGGCTTTTTTTCCTCTCTAAATGGCCCTGGTAAAACCTTAAACCTGTTGACTCCTGGCGTTTCTTCACTAATTTGTCAAGTTAAATATGATCTAAATTTGACACATTTTATTTTGAAAGTCACAGCCTCCTTTTTGATGGTTTCCGGGTACCACTTCCTGTCCCGCTCGATCTTCCCTGCACTGAATTTATGCGTCACTTCCATCTAACTAAGGACAATCTTAGTTCACATTTCCATGACCTGTTTTGTTTTTCTCACAGTTTTTGCAGGAATTCTGCAACTTTTTTAAGAAGCATGACTGACTCAAACAGTTTTGCAATTTTGTCAAGTTGCAAAACTTGCACAATAACAGTTTTTATATTTTAAGAGTCATGCATTCTGGTTCCTTCACTTCATTAGATTTATGAGCGCCACCTCTTTGTAAACAGCAGCATTTTGTGGGGCCATTCAAACCTGTGTTAATAACAGTATAATAAAGTCTGGACAGTGGACACTGATGTTCTTCTACAATATTCACTCCTAATGACAGTAAAATATGTCTTTCTACGCCAATTTACCGCAGTTATCATTTTCTAAATGATTAGAAAATGAGTTTAAGGCACAGTCATGCATGAAAAACACAAACCATCAAATACCGTGATATCAATCTTTGGTCATATCACCCAGCCCTAATAAAACAGTTATTATGAAACAGAAACTGGAGAAAGACGAAGACAAATTAAAGTCAAAATGAAAGAATCACTGATTGATTTAGAGACCTGAAAACTGATTCCTCTCCCTCCTCTCTCTCCTCCTCCTCCTCCCTCTCCTCCTCTTTGTCCCTCAGGAGATCCAGATGAAGAGAACGGCCATCGAGGCCTTTAACGAGACCATCAAGATCTTCGAGGAGCAGTGTCAGACTCAGGAGCGATTCAGCAAAGAGTACATCGAGAAGTTTCGCCGAGAGGGCAACGACAAGGAGATCCAGAGGTAGGCTGTTACCACGGCAACTGTGACACACACTCACACACACACACACACAGACAGACATGTGAAGAGGCCTTAGTTGCCATGGCACCAGAAGCTGCAGGAAGAAAGCACCTGCTGGTAAATTTAGGTTTGTTGTCCAGTCAGGTCATTGGACGAGGAGCGATGATGTCATCACAATCAGCTGATAACGCCTTCAGAGGAGCTTTAAAACAACTTTTAAGATTTTTTTTAGCTTCTAGAGTCTTGAAACACCAACATCTGCCTCTGATTCAGGAAGGAGAGTGGACGCATGTTTCATTTTTACCATCAGACACAGATGAGAGCTGTTTTTATTCTAATCCTCCTGTTTGAGGAACAATCATGAACTTTTACTGCTCATGTTCTTTAAATACAGAAGTTATTACAGGGTCAATGCAGAAGTGTTTTGGATCATAATTGTCAGTGTTTGTAGTTTGGATCAGTCTGTTTTTGTTGGTTCATTCCTTTGAGAAGAGTTTAGAAACCACTGAGGGCGCTGCTGGTGTAAATGAAGTAAAAACTCCAGAAGAAACATGTCTTAGTAATTTCAATGTCCAGTTTTTTAACAAAGCTGTCAGTAAAGCTGCATGATATGACCTAAAACCAATATCTTGATATTTATTGGCTATATCCTGATACAGGATATACATCTGGATATCCTGATTTCTCCTCTAAATCACTATTTAAATAATAAATTCAACCCTTTGATACATAAAATGACACTGGTATAATGATTCAAGCAGATCTATTTGTTAAATTTCTTAAAATTGCAGCAAAAAGGAGAAAATCAAAAACAGGGTTAGTTTAATAAACCTTTTATTTCAAACCAAACTTTATGTAGTTACATATTTTTAGTTCCAGTAAAATAATTTATTCAGACTTATTCATCTGGCTGAATGTTTTATGAGTTTCTCAATTGATTTCTAAAATTACAACCATGAAAAACCAATTACACTTTGACTATAACATTCAGTGAGGTTTGAAGTGACTTAATCTGACTTTCATGACCATAAATCATCTACCTGGATATTGTTGTTGGTGCTGAAATGAGGCTGTTAGTGACTCTTGTCTCTGAGTTTTGGCTCATGTTGTAGTTTGAAGACTCTCCTCCTCCGTCTGTTTACTTTGCAGCTCAGAGTTTTATTTTTGGTGTGTTATTGATGTTTTTATAGATTTGTGGTGAAACTGCAGAGCCTTATTTTTTTTCTAGAAGCATCACAGCTCACAGTGTTTTGGTATTTAGCTGTAAAATAACGCCAAACAAAGCTCAAACAAAAACAAAACCTAAGTCCACGGTGTTGTGTTTGTTCGTTGCTGTGGAGGGAGAGAATCAGGTGAGGATCACACAGGCAGCAAAGCCCCAAAAATAGAATACATTTTAGAAAACAGGCCCAAAAACTAGCAACTGATGAGATGGAAGCACCTTTTCCTCTCCTAAAACAAAAACATTTATGCTCAGGGGAGTTTTCTTGATGAGTGAGGAGTGAGAGGAGCACTAGCAGAGAGTGAAAGAAGTGAAACAACGAAGAGAATCACACACAGACGTCTTAAAACATTTACCCGACGCTTCATATCCCTTGGTTTTACCTGTCAGGATTCACTCTCTCTGTGTTTTCACATTAAGACTCACTGTCGTCGCTTTATTTTGAAAGGATCATGGAGAACTACGACAAGCTGAAGTCTCGGATCAGTGAGATCGTGGACAGTAAGAGGCACCTGGAGGTCGACCTGAAGAAACAGGCGGCCGACTACAGAGAGATCGACAAGAAGATGAACAGCATCAAACCGGATCTGATCCAGCTCCGCAAGACCAGGGACCAGTACCTCATGTAAGGGACACACACACACACACACACACACACACACACACACACTCAGCTGCTCGGTGCTGTAAACAGTAAACTAAACTCTCTCTCTCTCTCTCTCTCTCTCTCTCTCTCAGGTGGTTGACCCAGAAAGGCGTCCGTCAGAGGAAACTGAACGAGTGGCTCGGCCTGAAGAACGAAACCACAGAAGAGTAAGTTCATCTACAGAATCCAGACGGTGGCGCCCCCCAGTGGGAGCAGCAAGAACTGCACCCCCCCACCCCTGTTAGAAAGAAAAAAACCACTGAAACCTCCTGTCGTCTTTTTACGTCAGTTTGTTTCCCTTTACGGTCGTTCTTAACAACACTGTGATTGAAAACATCAGGTTTGAGAAAAAAAAAGTCATCATTTTGTAGCAGAAAAATGTCGAATTAAAGCTTAAATTTATCAGCTGAAGTCTAATTCTCAAAGGATTAGTATCACCTTTAGACCAGTGATGATTTGTAATAATTACAGAAGATTTCCATGATCTTAATCCTGTGCGAATCCACCATGTCTGTAAATTATAAGGTAAAAATTCCACCATATATTACCAACCGTATTTCGCCCAACACTGAAATCCTGTGAAAATATTAGTCCTGTGTGAAACTGCATCTCAAGAGCAAGTTTAATCTTTCAGGCGTCTGATAACAAGTCATTGGTTTGACTTCTTGACATTTTTCACTTTTCTTTGTTTTGAGACATAAATGACAAACATTAATGTACAAAACCAAGAAGGGAAATAACATTTAGCTGCAGATAAAGTAAAAATAAAATGAAATTTGACTACATTTATTTTCAAAGGATGAAAGAAACAGCTCTGTTGACGTTGAAAGTTGTATCAGTTTTGTCCACCAGGGGGCTCCATCAGCCTTCAGTGTATCCATGTAGGTGTGTGTTCTGTGCAAACCCTCACACACACACACACACACACACACTCTGGCACTGAGTGGTGAAAATGGCAAGAAGAAGCAATAAGAAAATTTGAGGGGTTACTCACACTTTGTCTAAAATGGCAAAAAAAAAAAGGTGGAAAAGTCCAAAAAATGAAAAAAATGGTTGAAACAGGCAAAAATTCTGTTTTTTTTCTGAATGAAAAAAAACTTTCTGTTCTCCCTCATGTATGTTTTTTGTATTCAAAGCAAGAATGAAAAAAAGGATCAGCCCCTAATATAGGAAATGATATCAAATTTGCCACATGACTCATAATCTCTTTTTTTTAAGACATTTTTTCTTAGTTATATTGATCTGATATTGACCTATTATTTAAGGAGGAGTGATTTTATGGCTTGTGTTTGTTTCAAAACACACAATGAATTACAATTGCAATACAGGGAAAAATAAATGCAGTTAAATTATTTTTGAGCATCATTCAGCTCTACTGGAATACCAAAATGAACTCATGATTTGTTTTCTTTATTTATGATAAAGTGAAACATTTAAAGAAAATCCATCAGCTCCATATTTAGAAACAGAAATCCAGTTTGTATTTTGTGGTTTTTCTAAACATTCTGTGCGTCTCCTCTGTCTCAGTGAGTACAGCATGGTGGAGGATGAGGAGGACCTTCCTCACCACGACGAGCGTCTGTGGCGTCTTGGGAACATCAAGAGGAACCAGGCGGAGACTCTGCTCCGGGGGAAGAGAGACGGGACGTTTCTGGTTCGAGACAGCAGCAAACCGGGCTGCTACGCCGCCTGCTCCGTGGTGTAAGAGACTTTGGCCCAATTCATATTCCTTTCTTAACCCTCAATCTTGTTCACCCTCAAAACCAAGTGTTAAGTATCTTGTGACTTAGAAATGGGACACCCCTTAAATGCAAATGAAATTGTTGTGGACTGTCTGTCAGTTATTCCTTCGGTTAGCGTTATCAAAAAAATATCTGTATAAATAACACAACCACGGACATATTCAGCTGTCACAGCAAACCATAGTTTATTGAAAGGTAAACACCAGCTATAACTATCGTTACATAACTCTGCAGCTACAGGAGATGACATTAGCCCGGTCATCTTATACCATTATCGGCACAAGCATGTTATATAGGCTGTTATCTTGATAAAACAATTACATTACCACGGAGAAAAATGACCATTTTGTAACGTTAACTGACTTTAACGATAGGAACATGGTTTGTCCGCACCGGACGTTATTGACAAAAGATCGTAAAATAAAAATAAATGTTCTGCAACAACGAGGTAAATAATCCATAAAATGGGTCTAAACTAAGATAATACAATGGTTTTCGTAATATTTATATCTCCATTAACAAAGAAAATACTATATTTGTAGCTCGCCTTCTCTGCCGCTTTGGACGCCATGTTTATTGACTGAAAATACGCAATGCATTCTGGGTGTCCCATAGTCCCAAGGGTGGTGTCGGAAATTCCAGTATCGAGGGAGATACAGCCTCAACCTTAACATTCTGAGATTGAGGGTTAAGACAGGAATTGGAATTCACCCTTTTTTTTTTCTTTGATGAGTTTCAGCGTCTGAAAGCAGAGCTGTCATTCAGCTTCAGGGTTTAGTTCCTCTTCTGTCAGTTTAATGGTTTTTCTCTGTTTCTCTCTCAGGGTGGACGGCGAGGTGAAACACTGCGTCATCAACAAGACCAGCACCGGGTACGGTTTCGCCGAGCCCTACAACCTGTACGGCTCTCTGAAGGAGCTGGTGCTGCACTACCAGCACACCTCGCTGGTCCAACACAACGACTCGCTCAACGTCACGCTGGCCTTCCCCGTCTACAGCCAGCAGAGGCGGTGACTCCGCCCCCTCCGCTCTCAGACGCTCGTCTCGGACCGTTGAAGGACCCGGTTTACGTGCTCCGTCCCCCCGAAACACCACAAAACATCCGTACACGTGTGTCATCGTTCAGTGGGAGGAGTTTATAGAAACCAAACCGCACACGTGGAGCAGAAACAGGGTCATGTTTCTGAAAGTTCACGAGGACGCGTTAAGTCAGGATCACACGGGAACTTTCTCCTCTCTGCTCTTAAAGTTTAACTTTTCTTTACCTACAACAACTTTTACACTACAGGCAGAAACGAAACGTCTCCACACGAGAACAAAATCAGAGTCAGAACAGAAAACAACTCAAAGACACGAAAAGAGATTTAAAAAAGGTAAATCCAGCTGATAGAGCAAGGATAAAAGATTTTTTTTAAGTTAACCCTCAGGATACCAAGAAGTTTGTGTTTGTTTTTTGCTCCTCTCTCATTTTTCTCTGTAAAGTCAAACTCTGCTCCTCCATAGATTTAAGAAAACAGTAACTTTAAACTGATGAAACTCAATTATATCTTCATGCAGCGTCACAAAATTCTAAAGCTTTGAATTATTAGGAAAAAAAACAGGAAACGAAACAAACTTTCTTTGATTTTATCCTTTTGAAAAAACAAATATATTAAGAATTAGAGTGTAGATCGCATTTTCAGGTACCTTCAAGCCCGAGGAACCGAGAAAAATATTTATATTCATAGAAACTGCAGATTCAATGTTTGGAAATGTTTTTACTCACTGTGGTTTCATTTATCACTGTAATATAAAGTCTTACATCCCTATGGGCTCATAAAAAATTCAAATAATTTTTGAAGCCTGAATATAATGTTTATGTTCATCAATCAGAGCTTGTTAAAAGCAGAAAAAAATGTAGAATTTTGTGTTTTTCACTGAATTTACCTAAAGAATATGGTTGATTTTCTGCAAAGTTTCCAAGACAATGTTGATAAAATCCTGTCGTCTTTTCTTCTCTGTTGCTGACGTCACTCATGATGCATTCAGGTGCCCTCGGAAACTTGAGGCTCTGGTCATTATGCTATTTTTTTCCCCCCAGTTTTGGATTTAACAAAGGAAGTGGAAGTGGGTTTTTGTTTTTTTGTTTTTTCTCCCCAGCCAGTGATTTGATAATGAAAATACTCAGACATCAAGTCATGAAAGATACAAAATAAAAACGTAAAAACTTAAGATCGTTCCTTAAATCTAAAACCCAGTTTTTGATTTTAGAGTCAAAGCTGTTTTCTTTTTTAACAGAGGAAACTTTATCAGGGTTTAAACGCAGCTGAAAATGATGTTGCGTCATATTTTAGAGTCTTAAGTTGGTCGTGAAAAGTTTGATCTGAAGCAAAATGAACCTGATACTAAAATCCATATTTTATTTTGAAGGTCAGGGGATCCAGTTTAATTTGCTCCTTTTGAAGACAAACGTGGTCAGAGATGTTAAAGTGACTTGTTTTCACGTCGTTTGAACAGAAAAGTTGAATTCCAAACAACTTTAAGTCAGATAATCTCAGTTAAATAGTTGTGAGCGGATTTATTTTATTTTGAAATGGAGAGTTCAGAGACGTGTCCCCTGTGATCTGACCTGAGTGAAACCTGTGATTTCTGACCTGAGGATGAACTCTGAGCGGCTGAAGGTCAAAGGTCACCGAACTGGAGGCGTTCTGCTTTAAACGGACTCTTCCTCAAACGCCTCCATGGGACGCGCACACGGCGCCGACGACCTGACGCCACCGGAAAAAAACACGTCAGAGGAAAAAAACGGACAATCCAGAGACTTTTGCTGCGAGCACTGTGAGCGAAACCAGGACGACTCCACCGTTCCACATTTTCACATCAGGAGATAAAAACAATCCCTGCACCATCCAAAGACTTAACCCCCCAACCCCCCCTCAACCCCCCAGCAGTGTTTTCAGGTCCTGTATCTTCAGGTGTGTGTTTGCTGACGGAGAATTCTGCAGGTTTTTCCTTTAAAGTCCGACAGCACAAACTTTTCCTCACCGTGCTGCATCAAACCGAACAAATCTTCAGGATTCCTGGTTTAAATAAAAAAAAAAAAAAAAAAAACATCACTCTGGGTTTTCCTGCTTCGCTCAGCTGATTTTTACAGACTTTCCTCTCAGCTGGTGTGTAAAAACAATCAGAACCAGTTTTTGTTCTCATGGTTTATTTTCTATCTTTTTTTTTTTTTTTCGTGCTTTTAAGAGAGAAACCAGGTACAGGAGGATCAAACGTGACCTGGAGATTTCCTCAGCTCTTCAGTCCACTTTTTCTCACTTTGATTCTGTTTGTCCTGAATTTTCAAGCTCTTTTTTTTTTTTTTTTTGGTGTGAAACAGCTGCTGGACTCAGTGACAGACAGTTATTCCAGGTAAACAGGTAAATACAAATCTGTGAGATGAAAGAAGAAGAAGTGATGTTTAAAGAAATGTTGGAAACTGATGAATAAAACATCCAGTAAAATGATCAGCTGTTTGTGTTTACTGTTTTCTTATTTTTGTCAGTTTCAACAACAAAAATAATGACACATTTTGTCCATATATGAAAAAGACGGGACATTGATGAATTAAAATGTGTTAAATTATAAAATGTGTGTCGGACTCATGAGCAAAAAGGACAAAATTAAAACCAAAATTAAAAGTAAAAACCTTCAATCTCACTGTAAACAATCAAGCAAACAGACACGATGTTGTTGTTGTTGTTATGCTCCTTTAATAAACAGCTCCTCAGAAAAAACTCAAAAACAAAACAACAAATGATGAAAAATGAAGGATTAAATATTTTTCTATACTTTAAGTTTCAGATTTTGATTGACATAATTCAACCCGACCCAAATTTTCTGCAGTGATAACGACTGATTCTGCATTTACCGAGTGTTTCAAAACAAAACATCACTGCCCCTTCAAAATAAGAGCGTATAATCTTTATAACAGAAGCCTGAAACAGAGCTTTAAGCTGACAAAAAAAATAAAAAAAAATAAGAAATGATCGTTTCCGTTCAAGAGAAAAGTCAAAGTGACAGTTCAATTTTATCAATTTGAGGATGTTTTAATTTTATTTTAACCAACATTCAAATGTGGATAAAAAGATTCATTTGGACTCGTTATCTGCTAATGTTCTCATAGAAGTGATTATATTTCTACTGCCTTACAACTCAGTTGCTTTATAATATATTCTGATGACAAATGAGCTTTTATTTTGAAAGGACACAAAAGTGACTTTCACTAGATGGTCTTAAAATGAAAACAAAATGTCAAACAGCGATGATAAGTGAAAAAAGTTTGATGTGTCTCCTGAAGACGTGAAGTCATAAGAGCAGGTGTGAAGAGCAAACCTGTGAGAAGTGTTAACAACTGCAGTTCCTTGAGTGTCCACTAGAGGCTAACTGCAGAGACACCAGACCACACACACACACACCCATTAACAAAAAGATAACAAAGATGAAGTTTCCTGTTACAAAACAGAAAACTATTTTAAACTTTCACTTTAGATCTGTTTATAAAATGTATTATCTAAAGGTTCAAGAGATCAAAAACTCTTTTTTTAAATCAATAAGCTGACGGACAGGGGAAATCCAAACTCTGCAATCACGATAATAAACTTCATTTTCTGCAGGAGAAACAGGAATATTAAGTCTGAGTAGAAAAGTCTCAGAGTAGTTTAAGTGAACGTGATCAGATACTCGGGATACGCCAGCGAGTCGTTGAAGACGATGAACATGGTTGGAGGGTTGCTGTTGTCGGTGACGCTGTCGTACAGATCTGAAGTATTTCCTGAAGTTTTGGCGGGTGGAGCTAGCATACCACGTGCTCCCTGGGTAAATTCTCCCACGAGGACTCGGGCCAGGTACATGCGCTTGTGCCCTTTAGCATCAGGTGCAGCGTAGCCTTGTGCAGAGTAACGCGGATCAACAGCGAAGTAAGTTCCATTTCCGTACACCGCAGCTGCAGAGACAAAGAAACTGATGATCAGGTTTTATAATCACAACTGAATGAAAAACAGACGACATATCTCTGAGGTTTTTACCGTGTTTTCCTGCGTAGCTGCGGTTGAATCCGTCTTTGTTGATTCGATCGATGGTGTCGGCTCCAGTTCCGTGGAAAAGTCTTTTTTCGTTGTTTTTGTGATTGTTCTTCTTCTCCAGTTGTTTCTTCTTCACCTGGTAGCCCTGCCACAGCGTTGGGTTTTGGACTCGCTCGATCTGTAGAAGAAAACATTTTACTCAGCTTAACTTTCGAGTGTATCACAGATAAACTGCCTGGCCCAAAAAAGCACCACCAAAAAATAAAAGGTCATACACTCTAATATTTTATTGGACCGCCTTTGGCTTTGATTACATTCACTGTGGCATTTTTTCCATAAGCTTCTGCAATGTCACAGATTTATTTCCATCCAGTGTGTCATTAATGTTTCACCAAGATCTTGCATTGATGATGGTAGAGTCTGACCGCTGCACAAAGTCTTCTCCAGAACATCCCAAAGATTCTCAATGGGGTTAAGGTCTGGACTCTGTGGAGGCCAATCCATGTGTGAAAATGATGTCTCATGCTCCCTGAACCACTCTTTCACAATCTGAGCCCCGATGAATCCTGGCATTGTCATCTTGGAATATGCCCGTGCCATCAGGGAAGAAAAAATCCATTGATGTAATAACCTGGTCATTCAGTATATTCAGGTAGTCAGCTGACCTCATTCTTTGAGCACATACTGTTGCTGAACCTGAAAAACTGCAGCAACCCCAGATCATAACACTGCCCCCACAGGCTCGTACAGTAGGCACTAGGCATGATGGGTGCATCACTTCACCTGCCTCTCTTCTTACCCTGATGCGCCCATCACTCTGGAACAGGGTAAATCTGGACTCATCAGACCACATGACCTTCTTCCATTGCTCCAGAGTCCAATCTTTATGCTCCCTAACAAACTGAAGCCTTTTTTTCCAGTTAGCCTCACTGATTAGTGGTTTTCTTAAAGCTACACAGCTGTTCAGTCCCAATCCCTTGAGTTCCCTTCTCATTGTG
>RPOG01001778.1:45313-111373 GCA_008086565.1 Thalassoma bifasciatum
TTTAAGAGAGAAACCAGGTACAGGAGGATCAAACGTGACCTGGAGATTTCCTCAGCTCTTCAGTCCACTTTTTCTCACTTTGGTTCTGTTTGTCCTGAATTTTCAAGCTCTTTTTTTTTTTTTTTTTTTTTTGGTGTGAAACAGCTGCTGGACTCAGTGACAGACAGTTATTCCAGGTAAACAGGTAAATACAAATCTGTGAGATGAAAGAAGAAGAAGAAGTGATGTTTAAAGAAATGTTGGAAACTGATGAATAAAACATCCAGTAAAATGATCGGCTGTTTGTGTTTACTGAGAAACTAACTCTGACTTCTTCTCTGTTCATCAAACTTTCTCTGATTTTATCTGTTTTCTTATTTTTGTCAGTTTCAACAACAAAAATAATGACACTTTTTGTCCATATTTGAAAAAGACGGGACATTGATGAATTATAAAATTCTTGTGTGTCAGACTGATGAGCAAAGAGGACAAAATTAAAAGCAAAATAAAAAGTAAAAACTTTTAATCTGACTGTAATCAATCAAGCAAACAGACGCGTTGTTGTTGTTATGCTCCTTTAATAAACAGCTCCTCAGAAAAAACTCAAAAACAAAACAACAAATCATGAAAAATGAAGGATTAAATATTTTTCTATACTTTGAGTTTCAGTTTTTAATTGACATAATTCAACCCAACCCAAATTTTCTTCAGTGATAACGACTGATTCTGCATTTACCGAGTGTTTCAAAACAAAACATCACTGCCCCTTCAAAATAAGAGTGTATAATCTTTATAACAGAAGCCTGAAACAGAGCTTTAAGCAGACAAAAAGAAAAAAAAGAAAAGAAATGATCGTGTCCGTTCAAGAGAAAAGTCAAAGTGACAGTTACAATTTTATCAATTTGAGGATTGATTAATTTTATTTTAACCAACATTCAAATGTGGATAAAAAGATTCATTTGGACTCGTTATCTGCTGATGTTCTCATAGAAGTGATTATATTTCTACTGCCTTACAACTCAGTTGCTTTATAATATATTCTGATGACAAATGAGCTTTTATTTTGAAAGGACACAAAAGTGACTTTCACTAGATGGTCTTAAAATGAAAACAAAATGTCAAACAGCGATGATAAGTGAAAAAAGTTTGATGTGTCTCCTGAAGACGTGAAGTCATAAGAGCAGGTGTGAAGAGCAAACCTGTGAGAAGTGTTAACAACTGCAGTTCCTTGAGTGTCCACTAGAGGCTAACTGCAGAGACACCAGACCACACACACACACACCCATTAACAAAAAGATAACAAAGATGAAGTTTCCTGTTACAAAACAGAAAACTATTTTAAACTTTCACTTTAGATCTGTTTATAAAATGTATTATCTAAAGGTTCAAGAGATCAAAAACTCTTTTTTTAATCAATAAGCTGACAGACAGTGGAAATCCAAACTCTGCAATAACGATAATAAACTTCATTTTCTGCAGGAGAAACAGGAAAATAAAGTCTGAGTAGAAAAGTCTCAGAGTAGTTTAAGTGAACGTGATCAGATACTCGGGATACGCCAGCGAGTCGTTGAAGACGATGAACATGGTTGGAGGGCTTCTGTTGTCGGTGACGCTGTCGTACAGATCTGAAGTATTTCCTGAAGTTTTGGCGGGTGGAGCTAGCATACCACGTGCTCCCTGAGTAAATTCTCCCACGAGGACTCGGGCCAGGTACATGCGCTTGTGCCCTTTAGCATCAGGTGGAGCGTAGCCTTGTGCAGAGTAACGTGGATCAACAGCGAAGTAAGTTCCATTTCCGTACACCGCAGCTGCAAAAACAAAGAAACTGATGATCTGGGGTCTGTTTCACAAAGCAGGTTCAAGAATCTCTGAGTTAAACCCTGAACTCTGAGTTGATCTCCTCTGAGATAGAAAACTCTGAGTTTTCGGTTCCAGCAGATTTGAGTTTGTTTGATCAACTCGGAGTAGTTTCACCTGGAGTTAAGCGCGTGCACCACCATGTGAGAGACTACGGCTGGTAATGTTGTAAATGTAAAGATGGATTATTGTGTCTGTAAATGATGGACTGTGATGTGAAACGTTTAAAAAAGAGAATTGTCTGGAAATGTCAGAACATCCATGCGCGCTCTGATGATAATCTCCTGAAAAATATTAAAAATACTAATATTGATAATGCTGCACCTTCATCAACGAGTTCATTGTCAAAAGGACATGCTACGTATGTGACAAAAGTGGACTTGTATGTTTCTTAAATAACACACAGCAGAGCCGTGTTACGCCAAAACTCGTCTGCTGACTAAAAGAATGAGGAAATCAAACATGGTGTGTGGTTGAAAGAGAACGGAGACAGAGAGAAACTCCAGGTTCATTCACAAAAACCTGGTCCTGGTTAGTTTCACAGCGTCTGTTACTACGGTAACTGACCGAGAGCTGAAGTTACCTCTCTTTGAGAAACAGGTTAGAGTTTCCCCTCTTTCTCTGTTTGAGTTACCTCCATTTGTGAAACGGAAAATTCAGAGTTTCCCTTATTTCAGGGTTAATAGACACAGAGTTTTCACTAAACCTGCTTTGAGAAACGGACCCCCGGTTCTATCTCACAACTGGATAAAAAACAGACAAAGTAACTCCTGAGAAGTGGAGCTAAAATATTCAGAGCTCCCCCTAGAAGCAGGTCACAGCTTAGGTCAAAAAACTACAGTTCAGGTTTTTACCGTGTTTTCCTGCGTAGCTGCGGTTGAATCCGTCTTTGTTGATACGATCGATGGTGTCGGCTCCAGTTCCGTGGAAAAGCCTCTTTTCGTTGTTTTTGTGTTTGTTCTTCTTTTCCAGTTCTTTCTTCTTTCCCTGGTAGCTCTGCCACAGCGTTTGGTTTTGAACTCTTTCGATCTGCACAAAGTCAGAAGAAAACATTTTACAACTTTTGGAGAATGACACGTTGGATCATCAGAGAGAGTGGACGTACGCTGATGATGTTTGGATTCAGACTGGTCCGTGTCAGTTCTGTCTCGACTTCGTTGTATTCGTTGCTTCCTGCCGTCAGAGGAATCAGTTTGAGGAGTTCTCCTGTCATGTCGCTCCAGTGTGAAGGCAGAGCAGCGTCAGCTACAAAGAAAATTACAAGTGTCTGAGGTTCACTTTAGGTAACTTTTTATTCTTAATTCAAAGGTCCATCTAAAAACATTTGGGTTTGCTGAAGTTCTTATAGATGGTCAACCTTCTTCCAAAAAGTGTCTTTGTTTTTGAACTGACAGCAAATCACTGAGACTGGACCAGTCTCGTGAAAACAATACAACTTTTGGCAGTTCGACTCTGTTCCAGGAGCTTCCTGCCCTTCCACATGCTCTTGAGGAATGCCAAAATCTGAGGCAGGAAGAGCATCAGCAAAAATCACCAGGGCACAATCAGAGCAAGTGTCTGTGACAGTACATACGACATATTTGCTTTAATGTGGTGATATCCACTACAGAGTCATGTTAATGCTTGGTCATGCAGTCTCTCACAGTGGTTTACCTCTTCCAATCTTTCTTTCTGAGAAACTTGGCCTCTCTAGAGTCACATTTTTCAAGTTCAAGAAAAGGTTATGTAATTAAGTAAATAGATAACAAACAAAAGTTTCAATGTTAAATGCTATCTCAGCACTAGTTCAAAACAATAGACTGTTTAAAACATGGAAGTAGATACTGTGACATCACCCATCTGTTTCTGAAGCCGTGTTTTGAAGGCAAACGGCCAGCATGGCCATACTGAAATTGGGACAGGTGATGAGTGCCCAAACTCACAGCCACTGACACCGGGTCAATCAAGTTCCTCCACACCAAACAAGCTCATCCAGGTCTTCATGGACCCTCCTCTGTGCACGAGTGTGCAGCATGCTGCAGCAGGAAGGGGACAACCCCAAACTGTTCCCACAAAGTTGGGAGCATGAAATAGTCCAATATGTCTTGGTACACCAAAGTATTAGGAGCTATTTTAATTGGAGCTAAAGAGCCAATCCCTTGAAAAGAACTCCACACCATAATCCCCACTCCACCAAACATTACCCTTTCTTTACCACCAAACCCAGGCTGGTCCATTGGATTGACTGACAGAGAAGCGTGATTCATCCTTCAAGGGAACAGGTCTCCACTGTGGCCAGCGGCTTTATGTGCTTTACCCCATTGCACCTGATGAGCTGCACAGCAATTGGTGATGTAAGGCTTGGATGCTGCTGCTCAGGAAAGCAAATCCATGAAGCCCTCTATACACTGTTCTTGAGCTAATTTGAAGGTCACATGAAGTTTGGAGGTCTGCATAGCTATTGACCGCAGAAAGTTGCCAACTTCTGGGCACTGGGCAGCTCAACATGTGCTGGCCACTCTGTGATTTTATGTGGCCACATGGTGGCTGACTTGCTCCCAATCACTTCCACTTTGTGACAACACCTCTAACAGTCGACCATGTCATATTTGTATTCATGAATGGACTCATTGCATGGGCAGCAGCCTATTATGAAACCCTGCTTGAACTCTGTGAGCTTTTGTTGGGGTGTCTTGATACTTTTGGCAATGTAGTGTATGTCACAACTTTCGTGGAGCACAAAGTAATCATTTAAGTACAGGACTCATCAAAAATAGCAATATAGGCCTTTTTTAATAGAAATTATGTAAACATTTATTGACACATAGAACCAAATGTTCTCACCTTTTAAGTCTTTTCTGAACAGCTCTAAAGTTTTCCCCCCAGTAGTTGAATCTGCTCTTCTAAATGTGACATCAGCGTTGTACATCTGACCGTTGATCTTGATCTTCACAGATTCTTTCTTCTCCAGAGCTTCCTCCAGTTTGAGGTTGGTGAAAATGTCGAAGGGAACCATCGACCCGTTTCTGTCGTACTGCCATTCGACCAGCGAACTCACCAACATGGCCCGTCCCCTCAAGACCTCGCTCCTTTCCACTTTCCGTATGATGTCCCTGAAAGACAAGAGCAGAGGAGAGTGAAGAAAAACCCAGCATCTGAAAACTGGAATAACCTTCGTTCTTCTTTTTCTCTTTCAGTCCACGACAGATCCGCTGACCTGATCGCAGAATCGGCGCTAAAGACGTCCCTGGTCACACCCTCCAGGTGGATTTTAGGCTCCTCGTCGTCCTGTCCTTTCTCCAGACGGATTCTCACCGTCAGACTCCTCTGCAGCTCGTTCAGCTTGTCCATGTCCTCCTGCGACAGCTGACTGATGTACTGGTCTGTGATGGTTTTCTTCGCCTGCTCGGCCAAAATCAGCTCCTCAATCCTCCTCTTGGCCTGATCCAGAGCCTGCAGAGACCAGGTCCACTTTGGTTACTTTATGGACCACATCAGGGTAAAGATGATCATTAAAAGACGTTAATGACTTCACCTTTTTGTCGTCAGCACAGAGCTGAAACTCCGTCGGTGCAAACTCTGCCGTCTCAAGAACCAGGTTAGCTTGTCTTCNACTCGGCGTTAAAGACGTCCCTGGTCAGACCCTCCAGGTGGATTTTAGGCTCCTCGTCGTCCTGTCCTTTCTCCAGACGGATTCTCACCGTCAGACTCCTCTGCAGCTCGTTCAGCTTGTCCATGTCCTCCTGCGACAGCTGACTGATGTACTGGTCTGTGATGGTTTTCTTCGCCTGCTCGGCCAAAATCAGCTCCTCAATCCTCCTCTTGGCCTGATCCAGAGCCTGCAGAGACCAGGTCCACTTTGGTTACTTTATGGACCACATCAGGGTAAAGATGATCATTAAAAGACGTTAATGACTTCACCTTTTTGTCGTCAGCACAGAGCTGAAACTCCGTCGGTGCAAACTCTGCCGTCTCAAGAACCAGGTTAGCTTGTCTTCCACGTGGCGGATCCGAAAATCCGGCAAATAGTGACTGCACAGAATCTGAAACAATATCTACACTCAGAGAACGGTTTCACAGCAGAGTTTTTAACACCTCTACCCTCTTTCATACGGATGTTAAAGTTACCTTTGATCCTGTCGAAGAAGCTCTTCTCCTCCACCTCCTCGCCTTCTCTCTTCTTCATGCTTTTGTGGAACTCAGTCACCATGGGCGTCTGGAAGATCAGGATCTTCACGCTGCTAACCGACTTTGGGTGTTTCTTCCTCAAAAAGTCCACGATCGCCTCCACCATGGCGTCAGCTACCAACGCCGCGTTGGCCCCTCCCTGACCTACAGGCAGAAAAGACACCAGTGATGATGATGATGATGATGTGAGAATCTTCACAGTCCATCAAACTCTGAGGTGTCTCATTTACACCACTGACACAAACTTAATCTTCTGAATCAGAGCCAAGATTCTATTAAACACTGATCCACACACGTGTCCTACATCATGCTCATGAGAAAATTGTTCACGAAACAGTTTGCACACCTGAGACCAACAAGTTTATGTCGTCCTCCTGTCTTTATCTACCATCCTTAAGACCAGGCCAGGCTAAGCTTTCAGCTTCTTTAATACCAATTTCTAACATGTCCATCTCCTCATTTTAGATCTCTACCTGACATATTTCCTATCAATCCTGAAACCCTGGTTCTGGTCCTCTATTTAGACAGCTTACACTATGTCTCACCACATTTCTGTTTGCTTGAAGAAATAAATGACCTTTCCCAAAACATAGCTGGCTCGCCAATTTACGTTGTAGATTTCCCCCAAAATAATCAGGAAAATAAACGTAGCTGTTCTGCAGCCTCTTGCAGGTTGATTTAAGACAGTTCTCACTATGTTAATCTATGCACAAATCTAGACAGATAGAAAGATCCCTCTCCTCCAATTTTTCTCCTTTTGTGGCCCTCAGTTGTATGTGTGTGTTTGTGTCAAAACCTCTTTAACAGCCCCTGACTTCTTTCTTTTCATATCATACTTTGAAAAATCAGCCGGTTTATGAGAAATTGGCCTAAATTGGCCAACATGGCTGAACATGGATCAGCTTGATGAGACAAGAGCGAGGAAACATTAAAGACGAGGATGGAAATGTTAGAGAGAGTAGACTGAACACAGAACGATTATAAAACATGAAGAACTGTTTGTGTGAAGTTCTGCACAGACCTGTTCCCAGGGCGGGGAAGGCCACAGACTGGAACTTGTTCTCCTCACAGACTTTCAGCACAGAGTAAACTATTTCCTTGATCGTAGCAGGATCCCTCTGTCCGACCACGTGGATGATGTTTCTGCAGGGCAGCTGCCCGGCCGACGTTAGGATCCACGGACGAGGCTGGTAACCAGGAGAGTTCACTGCAGACAGGAAGAAGAGGAGTCAAAACACAGTCACCCCTGCTGCTGAAGTGTGTGTGTGGATCAAAGTGTGTGTGGATCGAAGTGTGTGTGGATAAATGATGCTCAAACTCTAGACACACACCGATCCGTGAGCACTCCTGCAGAACGCTCATCCCAGCGCTGTCTAAGATGGCTTTGGACACTCCTGAGGTGTAGAGAGGAAATAGTTGGTTAATTACTCCAACCTTTACTCCCTGAAAGGTGACGATAACGGCACAGAGACACTCACCTGTTTGGAGGTCAAAGTTTTGATTTGAGGAGTTGATGATGACATCACATGTCTCTTTGGTGATGTCACCGGACGAGATCTCGAGGGAGAGCGGACCCATCTGCATCTGGTACACGCCGAGGGACGGAGATGACACCTGACTAAAGGTCGCTGTGATACACAAACACAGAAATAAAAGCATTTACATCTCTCTGCAGGTGATTAAACTTTGAACCTTTTCACTTGAGATGTTTGTACCTTTCGCGCCTGAGCTTCGCTGTGGTTGGTTGGGTAGTTGCACGACTGGTGACTCGACAAATTCCCAGGCTTCCTGCTGGATGCTCCTCTGATTGGTGTGACCTTGAAAATCTCTGGTGAAACGCTGACAAAGACAGGAACAGAAGTCTGAGCAGCTTTAATGGAAAAGTTTGTCTCACAATGATGGAGACAGTTTTAAGGCTTGAGACAGGAAAGACACTTTGATTTTTCAGCTCCCATCATCCTTTCCTTTCTGCTCCAGATTCTCCTGATTATTCATAAAAACGACGAAAAGAATCGACAGTGTAGGGATGTGGATCATTAATTTTATTCATACTGTTACTTAGTGATACTCCTTAATGGTTTGAGTCTGTTACAATATCACTACCAATACTTTTCTGTTATTATCAGAAAAAACTGTTTTTAATAACTGTCATTACACCCATTATAAATGAATGATTTATTTCTTTGAGGTTTTTTTGCCAGAACTAAGTTTTCATTTTCTTCTATGTTGTAAATTTTCTAAGTAACCGACACTTCAGGATCTATTTCTGATAAAGGGAACTTCGAATTTCTGAGCTTTCATCTTGATGCAGATTTGTAAAACGTAAAGAGTCAATCTTTCATTTTTTCGGGACCCTCCCTCGGAAGCAAGAGGATTTACCTCAAGGAGCTATTTCAATAAATGACTTAAAAATGACTTGAAGTCCTGGTGATGCAGACGTGCGTTCCTTCTGCTTTTACTTCCCAAACACAGTTTCTCCTGCAGACACCTGAGTGACATATACTCAAACAAACAGAAACCAGATCATCTCTCACTCCAAAGAAAGCTGCTCCTATGTGAACAGATTCTACGTTTCAATACTGAGAGTGCAGATGAACTGGTCAGCCCACCATCATATCAGTGAAACCACTTCTAGTTTACTCACATCTACAGTCGGGCTGTCGCTCGGATGGACCACGATGGCCACCTCCCTCAGGTGTTGAGGAGTTTGTTGGCTGCTGAAGGTGCGGATCTCTCTCAGCAGGACTCTGGACACCACGTCTCTGGGGAAGCTGAGGTTTCCTGTGCCAATGGCGGGAATGGACAGAGACGCCATCTTGAGCTTCTCCGCCTCCACCAGACATTTTCTGACGATGGTTATCAACACCTGAGACACAAGAAGACACAGACTGTCGTTATCAACACATCTGGAGTGTGGTTCTGTCATTGTCCTGACGTCAGTTTTCTCATTCAAATATCAAATCTTTAAACTCCCTCACCTCCTCTGCCTGACCGCCTCCATTATCCCAACCAGGACAAACCACATGGAAGACTTTCTGACACATGAGGTTGAAGCCGTCGGTGATAACCACGTCTCCGTACTGCAGAATGGCAACGCCGGCTTCAGACCTAACAGCTGCCTGCAGCCCGGGCCCGGCCACCTGTAAGATGGCGTTAGAAACAGCTCCCTGCTTCAGGTTCATGTTCTCCGCGATGGTGTTGACAATGACGTGAGTCTGTGGATCAGAAATAACAACATTACGCACGAGGAGAGAGTTTTGATTGATTCTGGCTTTGCAGGGACTTCAGTGTTTGTCTGAGGAGAGAACTCACAGTCTGGTCCTGGATGTTTCCCTTCCAGAGAACAATCTTCAGACCCTCAGCTGTGACCTGCTCCATCCTTCCAGGCCTGCAGCCAATGAGAGAACAAAGCTGAGGCCACAAGCTCGAATAAGGAGAAACTTGGACTCCAGTAAGGAGTCACAAAACTGAGGGTGAAAATGTAAATAAAAAGTGAGGAAGAAGAAGAAGGAAAAGATACGTTACCCTCCGTGCCTGGTGTTTCCTCCTGAGGTTGGACCTCCTCTGTTACCGTGGTGACCTCCCTGAAATCCAGCTCCTGCCTCAGCAGCAGCTCCTCGTCCTCCCCCTTGATATCCCCAAGCTTCCTGATGTCCTCCCCCTCTTTGTTGTCCTCCTCCTCTTTGTTGTCCTCCTCCTCTTTGTTGTCCTCCTCCCCCTCGGCCTCGCTGATGTCCACTAGAGAGAGAGAGAGCAACACTTTCAGACTCACGACAATCCAACTCCCAAATAACACATCTGACTGACAGGCTGCTTGTTTCTCATTGAAGGACATTTTAAAGAAACACAGGGTTAACAGCAGCTTGTTTTAAATTCACTCCACACTGCAAAAAACTGAAATCTAAGCAAGTATCACTGTCTTATTTTTAGCAAAAAAAAGTCTATTTAAACTTGATATGGGCCACATTCACCAGAACAGTCAAGAAAAATGTCTCATTTCAGGACAGATGCATAAGCCTACCCAATCTCATATTCCTAAGTTTCATGAGCTTCAGACGCTGGATTTTTGACAATTTGTTGGGGATGCTACTGCACAAACCAGCCATTCCCCAGCACAAACCCAACCCCACATCTGCACTGAGCTCATTTACACCAAGTTGGTGAGTTGGCTAAGCATGTATTACCTGAAGGATTACTTCCTGTTTTGGCAGTGACCATACCATCACCACGACAAGCAAGGAGCATAACAAGGGTTAAAACATGAAGTTCATATGATCTTATTTGAGTGGAATTTAGTGGAACAGAAAGTCCTGGAGGGATTCCCCCAAATCTAAGTCCTAGTTTCCCGTAATCGCTGGAGAGTAAAGTACTGAATGAGGAACTGTTTCTTTAACTCACCCTGTAGCCTGGGGTCCGTGTCCTCTTGCCTGCGACGGTATCGTCATCGTCGGTTCGAGGTCACTGAACTCTTTGTTGACGGCGGAGGCCAGGACTCTGACGGTGTTATCGTTGTTGTCCACCAGGTGAACCTCAGTCAGTGACCCTCGTCTCAGTGGATCGTCACAGTACTGGCGTACGGCCTGAGCTATGGTCTCAGCACAGAGGTCGACAGGAAATCCAAACACGCCAGAGCTGATGGCTGGAAGAGCAACAGAGGAGCACTCCACCTTCTCTGCCTCTTTCAGACTTTCTGTGACGGCTCGCTTCAGAAGCCGCACTGCCGTGTTTCTGTCAGAGTCAGAGAACCGAGGACCGACTGCGTGCACAACGTATTTGCAAGGCAGTTTACATGCTCCTGTCACGATGGCATCACCTGGACGTAGTTTTCCAAACTTAGACACATAATCATTGCTGATTTTCTGCAGCTCTTGTCCTGCAGCTTTGAGCAAAGCCAGAGCCAAACCACCGATGTGCTGCAAGTCTTCGTTAGCGGCATTGACCACGGCGTCCACACCAAAGCTACAGATGTTTGCCTTCCTCACAGACACCAGGACTCCATCTGCAGTCTTCACTTTACAGTAACTCACACTGTCTTCTTCCTCAAAGCTCTCTTCTCCCTCCTCTTCTTCATTCTCAGGACGAAGCATCACCACGCAGTTAAACTCTGACATTATGTTCGACAGAAAAACGCTCCCGTGTGACTGGAAGTACTTCTTTGCCCCGGGTTTGTTCACGCTTAAGTTGTCACTGAAGAGAGAATCTGTCAGCTGTTTGAAACAAGCTTTGGCATTCTGGACGTGAAGACGAGCTCCAGTGATGATGATCTGTTTCCTCAGATGTTTGAAACTCAACTTCACACTGTTGTTTTTTTCAATGTTGGAACACTCTTGAGATTTCTTCTTCTCGATGAACTGAACAACAGCGCAGGACGGTACGCGAAGGCTGTCTTGGATTCGCGAGTAGTTTGAAATATATTCACTCAGGTTACGACAGATTTCTTTCACTGGAGTTGAGAAGCCAGCCACCGTCACTTTGTCTCTGCCCGGGGGGATCTTAATGGACACAGTTTTCCCTTTGGAGGAGTTGTAGCTGTCCAGGAGATTTTGGTTCAGGTCGGCCCATTTCTGATGTTTCAGGACTTCTTGGTCTTCCACATCCAGAGTATGAACCATCAAACTTTCCTTCATCTTATTCTGGGCAGCAGTCAGTGCATTTTCAGAGCTCCCTATCAGCAAAACACCTTTAGGGTCAACGGTGAAGATGGCACAGATGCCGTGGGATGTGAAGAGCTGCTGGGACATGGACATGGGGTTCACGATCTTCAGAAACTCTAAAAGACAAGGAGGGACATTGATCGGTTTCTTACTCATTGCCATATTCCTCTCCAAGATCCAGGCCTTCATCTGGAAAAACTCTTCCTTCAGCCCACTGATGGTTAATTTCTGGGTGTTTGTATCGTAGGAGAGGATCATGTCGGGGGAAATGTCCTGTGCAGCTTTCTGTAGTCCTTCCTGGTGCAGGATGTAGTGCATCGCAGGAGACAACTCCAGCATTTCAGAGACACCGTTCGTCTGCCGCTCATACTGACGCATGGCTCGAAGAACGACGTCCTCCACAGGAGCCCGGATCTTTTTGATCACGTCAGCTTTGCCAGCGACAGTCAAAACCCCTTTGGATGCATCCAGAACCAGAACGGCATCTTCCCTCACAACAGAGCGGACTTCTTCCTCTGCAGTCGTCCATGCAGCTTTGTTTGCAGAACATTCGAACGCCGTGTACTGAGACATGAGCCGGCGGAAAGCGTCCAGAGCGGTGCTGCTCCAGGTGTCCACCTGCTGGCCAGTCAGACCTTTCTGCCTCAGAAAATTTGGAACAGGGCTGAGCTTCACTTCGGGTTTTTTCATGTTCACGCTGCAGTGGAACTGACGCATCTGATCGTTGATGCTGTCAAACAGTTTCTTCTCCTTGAGGAACTTCCAGATAGCACTCAGGACTTGTTCTTTGATTGGTTCAGGCATCTTCCACATGGGTCGTTCTTTGCCGTACAAGGCGGTGCTCAGGGACTCGTAGTATGGGTACACCTTCACAGGAGTTGAACCAATCGAGTAGTCTTGTTTGTTGCAGATGTTTTCCACAGCTATGAATAAAAACAGAGCAGGGTAAAGAAGTGGTTCTTGGCAATGAGACATTGTGATCAAAAAAGGAGAGATTCTGCAACAAGTGGTACAGTCCATTCCCCAAGGTGCCACATACAACCCCACATCAACGTAAAAAAAACTATCCCTTTAAATGTGGAGCTGATGTAGAAGAAGAGCTGAATAAAAAACCTTTGGGGTCACTGAAGGTTACGATGGCGGCCTCTTCCTCTGGGATCATGGTGATGTTCTCGGGCAGAGTCCAGTTTTTCTCAAAGTACAACAACAACATGTCTGCAAAGAAACCAGAGATCAATGTTCATGCTGTGACAAACACAGGTAATCTTTCTGTACAGGTGTAACAGGTGTAGGGACTGAGACCTGAGCAGCTTTTACCTTCAACCACTTTGGAAGAAAGACTCTCCACTCGGACGCTCTTTGCTGCCTCCAGCTGTCGAGCGCTCAGTTTGTACTTCTGCAGCTTCTGACTGGTTTGGCTCACAGAGAGGAACTTCTCCACACCTGAAACACACTCTGCTGTCATGCTCCTGACTGATGATGATGTCACATGGAGTTGTTTACCTTGTTCCTGTGAGTCACTGAGGTCACTGTCGTCACCTGGTGTTAGTGGTTTAGGTGTGGCTTTGCTTGTTTGGATAAAGAATTTACAACTGCATTTTGTTACTGGGAGGTTGTTCAAGTTGGCCACACCCACACCTGAGGTCATGTGACCACATCTTAGACATCCTTTAGGAGAATAATCAAAAAATTATACCAAGTCCAGCTTCCTTCCTCAGCAGACCCGGAGTCCTGTTATCACAGCGTCTCATCATTTTTTTCTCACCTTTGCACCTTCGTACATTTTGTTTTCCACTTTTTATTTCTTTATTTTCTTATATTTGTCTATATTTTATATCTTGTTTAATTTTCTACTTCAAATAACTTACACCTTCTCATTCCAAATTATATGCGTTGTTGCTAGTCCTGTTTAGCACTAGTACAGAAAGTCAAATTCTTGAAAATCTTGGCAATAAAATTCCAATTCTGATTCTGATTTTTGTCTCAAACTGGTAATGTTGAATTCAAGTTTGCCCACTTTTAATCTCAGATATGGTTACTGTCATTACATCAAAGGCCATAGTGAAATGTTTTGGGTTATTTCAAACTCTTATTTCACTGCCTCCAGAATCACTCAAGGTCGAGAATTTGTATTTTCACAAGTTGTTGGCCATTAACGCAGCAATTAAAGCGCAGGAAATCCACTTGGTGGCAATAAAGGAATGAGAAAGTGTAAACCACAACCTTGTGTTGACATTTAGTGCCTCATAATAACTTTTAAATTGATGTTTTCGTCGTGCCGGACCATGCACAGCCTCCTCCATTGCCTGCTCCCTCCTATGACTGATAACCTTCACAAAAATGTTCAATTTAATCCTGATTCAGGAGATCAATAAGAATTCTGAACCATGGCAGCGTTCTTCAAATTCTGGAGACTGTGCTTTTCTTGAGCTGTAAACATTCATCATTTTTTTTCAGGTAAATCCCCTTTGTACAAATATTTTGTGTGAGTTTTTTTCTCACCTTCAGGACTCTTAAAGGTAACCACGGCTCTGTCGTTCTCCACGATGATCTCCAGACTGAAGTGACTCTCGTCCAAACCGGAAACAGACTCCACCAGCATCTGAAGCAGATCTCTGGGCATGTTTTTTTCCACGACGTTATCCAGAACCACAGAGAGGCTCTGAACAGGCTCTGAGGGGGATACCCACCAAACTGGTTTAACCTTTGCTTGATCTTTTATTTACAGATTAAACTTCTTTTTTTTGAGTCACTTTAAAGAATCTGGTTCTGATTGGTTCAACTTCAGGGGGAATTTGAGCTTTCACATTCACACTGAGTAAACTTAAGCTGCTTCTGGAGATTAATTCAAGAAAAAACATGAGGTTAAACACGTGCCAACCATTTTTCCATTTACAGGCCTGTTGATCAAGTAAGAATCATATAAAGCTGAACATTTGCACCAAACTTTCTCTCATTTATTTTTCTTTTTACCGTCTGTTTTCTCTGAGGCTTCATCCTCAGGTTTCACTTCTGACTCTGGAGTCTTTGAATCTGCTGATGGAGTTTTTAAGTTTTCTGATGGATCTAGAAATAGAGAAAATAACTTTAGTTAGTTTTGCTGCTTTGCTTTTAATGTTTAAATAATGTCCATTTCTACGCAAGAATAAAATCCAGTGACTTAGCACTTAGTAAAGGTTTTCAGAAACAGGGTATTCAGGTCCAGTTTGGTATAAATCTGTTTTTCTTTGTTAACATAAATCAAAGTAGCTGTGAGGACTTTCTAGAAAAGTTAGTGATGAAGACTCTACTTCCCATAAGCCCTTGCTCCCCACTATCATGATGAACCTTGTTGGTTGGTTTTGGAAAAAAAATGAATAAAGATCAGATCTATTTTTTAAACTCTACTTGTCTTTGTTCAAGAAAACTTTACAGGATATAACATGATGAGGTAATGTATTTATCAATAGTTACAGTAACAACAAGCAAACTTCTTAAGTTTGTAGCGTAGTTTAGTAGCCGGCAACATTTAGCTTAGCTACTCACAGCTCGGTGCTCTGAGACATGTCTGTACGTGTAACATCAGTGAATCCTGGTTGTGTCCTACCAGTGCTCATCTACCAACTCCAACCTCACCAAGCAGAGCAAACGTAACCTGGCTCTTCATTTTATTGATAGACTCTCAGGTTTGAACAGATCACTGCAGAATAACTGCTGCATGTGGACAGGAATCAACATTAGCACAAACACATTAGAGACTGTTTTAGCCTTTAGCCTGTGCTCTATCACTCTCCTGTTTCTCTTCTTCTCTTCTGTTTCTTTTCTGTCTGACAGTCCAGCTCCTGTTTGAACTAAATAAATCCCAGAATTTGTTTTCAGCAGACAAACTTGCTAAGCCGGTGTGGCGTTGTCATAGAGACTTGGACTTGTTGTTCATCAATCCGGTCCAGTCTGACCAGCAAATTAGAAATGACATATTTCTGATAATCTAATTTTAAATCATGGATCATGATCGGACATAAATTTAGATATGACGCTTTTTCAAGATCACCCAGAAAGTCCTCACAGTCCCTTTAAAGATTTGATGAATCCACAAACAGAAAGTTGGAAAGAGACGGATTAAAGAAATGTTAGTTTGAGTCTTAACATGAATAAAAATACACATCAACCCGCAAACTCATCCATTAAACCTGTTACTGTATAAAAATAAAAATACTTCTTTGAGTGGGGATAAATAGTTTCATATGAGAACAGAGGACAGCGTTTAACACTGATCTCTATTACACAAACTCACCTGAGACTTTGTTATTGTTGGTCGGACACTGAAGGAGAGAAACGAACAAATTTAATCTCACAGGATGAAACATTTACAGAACTAACTGAGGAGAAATCCTTGTCTGCAGTTCACCTTAGCTTTATTTTGAGAGTTAGTATCTGAGAAGCAGTAAGGTGTCTACTTCCTAACAGGTTCTTGAAAAATACTGAACCAGAATAAAATGTTTGTGGTTTATGAAACTGAAACAATAAACAAAAGATGAACAACACTGACGTCTTAAATTTGTAAATAAAACTTTTCTGTTTGAAATGAGGAGTCTGATCCAGGTCATTAGAGCTTTGCAGCTGCTCTGGTTTTAATGTTTAACTTCATGTTATAAACTCATGTCTTTAACATCCCCTCCCTCTGTACAAACGTCTGACCCCCTCCCTAATAATGATCCAGCTAAAAGATGTTTCCACTGCAGCTTTAAAGCTCTGAGTCTCATTTCACTGAAACACTGACAAGTTTCCTTTAAGAAAAATGTATGAACGCAGCAGAAATGTACATCCATGGATCCTGAACAGTAGGGGGCGCTCAGCTTTACTCACAGCAGCAGAACTCAGACGCAGCTTCACTGTTTTCTTATCCAGGACGATTTCATGGTCTTTACGGGCGAGGACTCTCTCTCTCACTGAAATAAAAAAAAAACCAATTTCATCGAAGTTCCCTCAAACCACAGATATAAAAGAGACTATTCTGCTTTCCTATGTTAACCATGAATTTAAAGTATGAATGCTGGATGTTCAGACCAAACTTGGGCAGATTTTTATACCTCTACATATATCGTGATATAGCTAAAAATATCAAGGCATTTATTTAAAGCCATATCCTTGAGATATCCCTGTTTTTTTCTGGATTTGATCTTAGTTCCCACCCAATTCTGGCCTATATACCATAAAGCTTATAACTGAAGAGCCATAAGGTCAAAATTCATCAGTGAGACCTCATATAAAAGATTTAAGCCTCTAATTTTAGAAAATGTCATGTTTTTAAAGTTCACATCAGGATGAATGTAGCAAAAACACTGTCAGAGGAATGACAATGGGCCCGCCGGCGGGCCATGGGAACTAAACAGTAACATGATTTATATGTCAAAACAAATCTGGATTGTTATCTTTAAAAATTCCTCAAATAGCCACTGAATACATCCTTAAATTTGTTCAAAGTTTTGCTTATTTTCTCATCGACTTCTTTATAATCAGGTCTTTGAAACTAACAGAGGCGCCCCCTGCTGGCCAAAGCAAGAATGAAGGTTTTCGTCTTCACTTAAGAAACACAACATCCTCCTCCAGCTCTTAATTATTTGTTTATTCCATGTGTCACAGCCTGTGGCTCAGAGTCCAGAGGGAGTGTCAGCAGCAGATTAACATGAGTCAGCTGATCAGAGCTCAGTGTTTATTAACCAACTTTAACAGCCTGGTAATAAGTTTCTACCACAGAAAAGACACATTTCACAACATGATGTATAAATTAGGCTTGGTTAGGAATTCAAACTGGAGATTAAGTTGAGAGTTTAAACTATATTTCAAACTTTCTGTAGTTATTTCTTCAGTTTGTGTTGACGTTTATCTCAGGTTTGTTTGTGTGTTTTAGTCTGTGACTCCTCAGTCTCTGTTTTAAACTCTATTAAAGTGTAAAATACTGAAATAAAACTGTGTCTCTGACTTTGTTGTTTTTGTTGTTTAACCCTGTCACGCGGACTCACCCTCCTGTGTCCGGAAATGAACCTGTGCTGTGGGGGCTCCGGCCTCCACCTCCACCCTGCAGTCCGCCCCTCCGGACTTTTTCCTGCTGTTGAAGTAAATCTGCAGTTTGTTGGAGGCGGTTGTGGTCTGATCCGGGGTCCAGTCCCCGTCCACGGTCACCGGGAAACTCTCCTCGGTCTCCTCCATGTTGAGTTCACCCACAAACTGACACGAACACGCGGGGAGGAGTCGCTGCTTCTGCGGATACTTTCACTTTCGTTTCTGCGCTGAGAGACGGAGAAAACAAAACCGAGTCCACAAAGATCCAGCTGAGTCACTGAGATCTGAGTTTACAGACTTTAAATAACTTTAACAAAGAATTTACCCTTTTAAACTTTCATTTTAACAAATATCCAACCCTCCTTTTGTCTTTGAGCCAATTTGGACAAAAGTTATTTTGTCAAAACTTTGGTTTTCTCTCATAGAATTAATTGAAAATTACATGGATGGTTTCATTTACATGTAAAATTATGTTTGACAATTTTTGTGAAATTATGTGTGTTTGAGAAAGATTCATAGCATCTTCCTGCCATTAACCCTCTGATGCATGAATTATAAAAGTCAGTGTTAGGATTTTTCCTTTGACTGTTTTTATTTGTCTTAAGGCATAAAAAAAGTTTTCCATTCAACATAAAACAGTGTGAACTTAATGTAAATATGTTTTTTTTTGTTTGACATCTTTTTTTTCTTTTTTTCTTTTTTTTTTGGTTATTTCATGAATAATCTTTTTTTAATGCTTTGTGTAACATTTTAGCTCTGAATAATTTATAGTTTTTAAGCTTTTTCACCCTCAAATGTTTGTCTTTAACTTTTTTAAAAATACATATATGTTTGTAAAAGAATTGAAAACATTATTTCAGGCCCTAAGAAGAATAAAAATATCCTGACACAGGTTAGTATGAATTTCCACCACATGAACCATTGAATTTAGGAGTAAATAACTTTTAAATAGATGTTGCTGTGATGGACCTGTGATAATAACCTTAGTACACAATAAAAATCAGAATTTTATTTTTTTTCTGCTCAAAAAGAGGTATACTTTTATATAAATAAGGATTATATCATCAATCACAAAAGTAATTGTTAAATATATGTGAATATGATGGAAACATCTTCATTAAAAAGGAAAAATAACATAGTTTTGAGACAATTGTACTCATTGTATTTTATAAACAGAGTAAATATGAAGACAATATAAGGGTTAAAAAACAAAATTTGGTGACACAAGATGGATTAGTAGCTTTAACTGCTAAAAATTTATCTGTTTTCAGTTTATTTTGAGCTTTATATTCTTGTTCCTGTAATTTTGTTTGATCTATTCAGGCACTTTTCCCTGTTTTTATTCCCAGTCTCAACCATGACTTTTTTAATCAGGAGCTGAATTTATCAAACAAATAATATCATAAAAAAATCACCACTGCAGCAATTTAAACAAAGGTACAAACTCAAGGTAGAAACCGCAAATTTTCCAGGTAGCTAAATGGTTTAAGTCGGCGCTGAAGCTTTTATAAAACCTCCTCCTCTTGTCTTACAAACAAACAAAAAATAAAACAAAAAACTTCACAGACAGAAATGAATCACAGAAACAAAACTGATGCATTTCTGCTGCTGTTGTTGATTATAACGAACAAGTGCATCATAACATGATCAAGTTAATTTACATTTTTGGTGTTGTTTTGCAAAACTAATTGATTCTTCTGCAGCTTTTTTAGTTTTACTAATGCATCACAATTTTATCATCTGACATAAAGCAGCATGTTTCATTTTATTTGTAACTTTAACGAGCACTAAGGTGATCCTGAAAGATTTACAGTTAAAAAGAGCTGATGAATGATCATTTATTCTGTGATTTAACATCTTTCTGTCACTTTGAGTTCAAGTTAAAAGATTCTTATTCAGAGCCAGAATTTTACCACAGCTGTTTTTTAATTTTCTGTCACTTGTGATAAAAACTTTCTCAACACTGAATTTGTGGTTTTTCAGGAGCCGACTAAACCTGTGTGTCTTCATACCAGAAGTACAACCATCATACAGCTCACCTGCTGAATCACAGGTGAGTCTGTCACCTGTTTATTGAGGGGGCGGGGTTAAAATACACACACTGATGAGAAAACACTGTTTCACTGAAGAGGAAAAATCAGCACAACTAATAGGTTTTAAAATAAAGTTGTATTTTTTTAAGGAAAGGAAAACAAAATGGATTTTATTAAGTCGTTAAAAATACCACAAGAAATATAAGAAACATTTTCAGCTGATGACTTTGAGGATGTTGGACAGAAATAAGACATTTAAAATCAGATAATAACTTTCTCGTACAAAAACACAGATTTTAACACGTTTTATTCACATTACAACAAACTTTATACGCAGAGAGAAGTGAAGCTGTAGATGTAAATAAACAGAAGAAAAGTATTTGTTTCACAAAGTTTAAAGAGTTAAAATACACTTTAGATCCTTCTTGAGTAAATATTCTCAGATACATATTCACGTGACTTCAAACTCTACTAAATGAAACTTACAAACAATTATTGAAACTTTTTCTTTGCTCTGAACTGACGACAGAGTTATTTCCTCTTAGTTTTCTGTTTTTTACGTGATGAACGATAAAGTTTTCGATCCTCAGGCTTCAGCAGCTGGTTTCTCTTCACCTGAACAGAAAATAAAAAAATCAGAGATGAGACAAAATGAATGTTTTAACTTCAGGTATGAAAACATGGGTGTTGGTAAAACAGCCACTAGAGGGCGCTGAGTGCACAGCTGTGGTTTAACTCTAACTCTCTTTCCTCCTCTATCCATTAAAGGCATGAAAAGCTTTCATTATTTTTTAGTATTTTTAATTTGAGCACCCAAAAATGTCAGGTGGAGCAACCAAACATATGAAAATATATTTATATGTTCCTGTTATTTTTTCTGTGTGAAATTATTGGCAAGTATCTCTCAAGTGTCTGTAGTGACTCATACATTTTCATTTTGTGTGTTTCATTTCTTTTATTTGTGAATAAGATAAATAATTTGATGTTAAAATAACATTTCACATTATTACATTGGTTGTACCACCTGACATGGAAATTGTTCCAGTCACCAATGAAGTGAAAAAAACCTTTTTTATCAGTATTTCNTTTAAAAAGGTTCAAGCATAAAATAATGCCACTGTATTTTTAATTTCCATTTACAATAACTGACATTCAATTTTTAGAGTTTAATTACTGTGGATACTTGTCAGGACGGTTGCACCACCTGACATTTTGGGGGTTTGAGGAACCAAAACACAAAAAAACATGTTATATTTTAATAGTTTAAAGATGTGTTCAAATAACACAGGTTTCATAGAATAAAGAAATACATGTGATGAAATACTCAATTCATGATGGAAGGAAATATTGCACTCAGACACAAAAAAGGGGACGTCACGTCATTGACCCTTATATATTTTGATAACATAATATTGCTGGAATTAATCAATCACAAAGTTAAAGTTCTGGCCTTGAAAATATTTTAGTTTCTGTTTCCTTCACAAATTTTTTTCCGAATGACATTGATGTTTCAGTTTTGATATTTTAATTGGTCTTAATGTGTGTTTGTGTGTGTGTGTGTGTGTGTGTGTGTGTGTGTGTGTGTGTGTACGTACAGTCAGGTTTGGTTGGAGCTGGTGGTGGAGGAGGTGGAGGAGGTGGTGTGGCGCAGGTGTAGGAGACCTCCAGGTACCTGGTCTCCTCTTTGCAGGGATACTCCCCAAACACCCACTCAGTGACGGGGACTTTACAGGAGCGTCTGTTCCCACACCTGAACCAGAACCAGGGAGGGGGGGTCAGAACCAGAACTACAGGTACCAGGAGGTTCAAGGTTTCTACCACTGAGAAAACACTGAGTTTCTTCTGTNATTTTAGTTTCTGTTTCCTTCACAAATTTTTTTCCGAATGACATTGATGTTTCAGTTTTGATATTTTAATTGGTCTTAATGTGTGTTTGTGTGTGTGTGTGTGTGTGTGTGTGTGTGTGTGTGTGTGTGTACGTACAGTCAGGTTTGGTTGGAGCTGGTGGTGGAGGAGGTGGAGGAGGTGGTGTGGCGCAGGTGTAGGAGACCTCCAGGTACCTGGTCTCCTCTTTGCAGGGATACTCCCCAAACACCCACTCAGTGACGGGGACTTTACAGGAGCGTCTGTTCCCACACCTGAACCAGAACCAGGGAGGGGGGGTCAGAACCAGAACTACAGGTACCAGGAGGTTCAAGGTTTCTACCACTGAGAAAACACTGAGTTTCTTCTGTCTGTGTTTACACTTTTCTGATTTTTAATGTAACTTTCTACTTTGGTAAAAGAGCACGTCTGCTAAATTCTCTGCATTCTCTGTAACGACCAGCAGGTGGCGACTTCACTTTCTGATCCCTCTCTAGCAAAGACCCTGGCTGTTTTCCAAACCGCCTTCTACAGACAACGTGAAAAAAGAAGGTATTTTTATTGGCTGTGTTTAGTCGTATACTATTCCAGATTTCTGTTTCAGGAAGTGGAGCCGACAGATTTTTTTCTATCATAAAAATAGGAAAACAAACCATGTGAACATTTGTCATTTCAGTCATTAATATTCAAAGATTTTACCAGATGAAATGTTTTATATCAATCAGTGGTGAAGCTACAGGAGCAATACAATTACATTAGAGTAGTTGTAAATGTTTTTTGAATGTTTTTGGTCTTTTCATTATTTTAAGTGGTTTGAGGAACATTTTTAATTCATTTCAATTCTTTTATTTTTATTTATTTATTTATTTATTTATTTATTTTACAGCTGATGGAAAAGCTGTATCCACATTACTCATGTAGGCTGAAAAAAAAAGTGAATAAGTGATTTATACAGGCTTTTTTGAATTGTGTAGAAGTAAATGCCTCTTTTGTTGCTGATGAAATGAGCAGATTTACAGGTTTTTCTTTCGTGCACTGCAAAAAAACAGAAATCTAATCAAGTCATTATATCTTATTTGTAGTAAAAATTGTCTTATTGTTCTTAATTTGAGCCACATTCACCAGACCAGGTCATAAAAATGTCTTATTTCAAGTTTTTTAAGACAAAAATGAGGTGTAAATTGCTTGTAACAAGTCAAAAAAATCTGCCAATGGGATAAGACGAATTCACCCGGGAAGTTTCTTGAAATTAGAAAGATGTTTTAAAACAAGAATCTTTTATCTTATCCCATTGGCAGATTTTTTTTTTCTTGTTACAAGCAATTGATGCCTCATTTTTGTCTTTAAAAAACTTGAAATGAGACATTTTTATGACCTTGTCTAGTAAATGTGGCTCAAATCAAGAATAGTCAGACAAATTTGACTAAAAATAAGACATAAAGACTTGCTAAGATTTCAGTTTTTGCAGCGTCACTTCACTTTTATCTCATAGACCGTTTCACATTTTTGTTGCCTTGTTGTTGTTGAGCTGATTTGTCCCAGTAGGTGACGATAATTCACATAAACCTGAGTCTTCCCAAATAGACAAACAGCATTAGCGCTGTGCATTGTGGGAAACAGTACGTCAGGTAGGCTGAGAAATTTTCCCAAATCAGTAGAAACATCTTGGAGTTTTTAATTTACTACAGATCTTACAATTTGTCTAAACCTGATACCACAAACTGAATTTCTGCTAAAGTAGTAGGAGGTTTGGAAAACAACCATTCACACTTAAAAGAGTAAATTTATGAATTAAAACAGTCAAAATCACTCTAAACCTCTCAGTATTTCTCTGTGATTTGAATGATGGTGATAGTTCCTGTTATTTCTACCTGCTCTCTGCTCTTAAAGAGACAGACACATGTAAAAAAAATGTCAGTGGGAGTAAAAAGAGGAGGAGTTTCTCACAGGTCTTCCACCACCATCTCAGCCCAGGGGAAAGTGCAGTAAACGCCGTCGTCAGGTTGAGATTTTCCCTCCCCACACCTCGTCCCCACGCCCACTTTGTACAGGATGTGATCCAGTTTTATTTTACTGCCCACATCTACAGGAGAGAGGAAAACGTGCAGATGTTTGTGAAATTATTATTATTATAATGGGACAGAAACTTTAACCCACAGCAGCTCAATAAAAACATAAAAAAATTCTTACCACATGAAATCTCGGCTGTTTCATTATGACAGGCGTAGATCACTTCTCCCTCTGAAAACAACAACACAGACGACAATAAATCATCATCATCGTTTTTATTTGTTTTTTCTGTCGTCACAGATTCTGTAAACTGTAGATAAACTTTAATGAACACTCACCAACAGCTCCAGTTAAATACCAAGCTGCAGCCAGCACTGAAAAAAAAACACACACAGTTCATTAATAAAATCGCTTTTACACACTGAACAACTGTATGAAAAAGAAAATATTGACGATAAAACATTTGTGAAATGCTGCTGAAGCCGTGGAGATAAAGAAATTTGTTCTGACCAAATGACTAAAGACACAGAGGGGAAATTATAATAACTTTAATTTATGTTATGTTGTGCTGTGTTATGTTTTGTTATATTGTGTCACGTTACCTTATTTTCTGTTCAGTTATTTCATGTTATGTAACATTATGTTTTGGTTTCTGATGTTGTGTGTTGTATAATTATATGTTATGATATTTTTTTGTTTGTTCTGTTCTGTTGTGTTCTTTCATGTGTTGTGTATTGTTTTGTTCTGTTGTGTTAAGTTACTTTATATGATATTACGTTACATAGTGTTGTAGTGTTATGATGTATTATGTGGTGTGTATATATATATATATATATATATATATATATATATATATATATATATATATATAAATCTGCCAATGGGATAAGATAAAAGATTCTTGTTATTGGACATCTTTCTAATTTCAAGAAACTTCCCGGGTGAATTCGTCTTATCCCATTGGCAGATTTTTTTGACTTGTTACGAGCAATTTACACCTCATTTTTGTCTTAAAAAAACTTGAAATAAGACATTTTTATGACCTGGTCTGGTGAATGTGGCTCAAATTAAGAACAATAAGACAATTTTTACAACAAATAAGACATAATGACTTGCTTAGATTTGAGTTTTTGCAGTGCACTTGTAAAGTTTCTTGAAATTAGAAAGATGTCTTAAAACAAGAAACTTTTATCTTTTCCCATTGGCAGATTTTTTTGACTTATTACAAGCAATTTACGCCTCGTTTTTGTCTTTAAATAACTTGAAACAAGACATTTTCCTGGACTTATCAGTTGAATGTGGCTCATATCAAGAATAATAAGACAATTTTTACTACAAATAAAACATAATGACTTGCTTAGATGTCAGTTTTTGCAGTGCATGCCTCAAGACAAATAAAAACACTCAAAGGAAAAATCCTGACACTGACTTTCATAATTCACGCATCAGAGGGTTAAACATTCTCACATTTAGGATTTAATCAACTAAAGATTTCTCTCCAAAACTTGAACCAAAGTTTATATTTAAGTGAAACTTCTGCAGATTTTTTAAAAAGTGAAACACAGAGACAGTAAAGAGAGTGAACCAGAGAAACACTCACATGTGAAGGCGAGCAGCCTCAGTGGGACCATGTTGGCTTCTCTCAGCTTCCTGCTCCTTCCTCCACCTGCAGACGCTCTGACAGAGAGAGCGTGGCGTCCTGCAGGTATTTATGCGTCCACGCTGACAGCAGACATGCAGACGCCTGTCCCGCCGCTGCAGGAACGCGGGGCCTCCTGACACAGATGTGGTGAACGTGTAAAACCCTGCAGGTTGCAGGAGGCAGATCTATAAATCCACAGGTTTCAGGACCTTTAACACTTTGAGTCCCAGCTGCTCCTCGTTCTCCTCCGTCTTCCTCATTAAGGAGCTCGAAAAAACATCTGGATCTGCTTTAAAGGGCTGAAAATGTTTGCTAACAAGCACATATTTACGAAACCAGACTGTTTTCAGGGTCCTAGAGCAAAAAGAAACAGAAAACAGAGTCGCTGTAGTTCAGGACACAAACATCAACATTTCTAATTATTTCAAACTCTCACATGTGACTCAACCCAAAGACTTTCTCTGAAACATCAGATTAAAACTCTCTGATGATTCTTTGCTGTGTCGACAAACAAAAACACCAACCAGAGCCTCACAGGACTGAAAAACAAACATCTATCTTTAAAAGTTATCAGTAAAATACTAAAATTGATGTTTAATATGGATGAAATGTTTGCAGTTGTGAGAAATGTTGACTCACAGAAATGGACCAAAGTCTTAAATTAACATGTTTTTAATGTTTACTTGGTGTAAATATTTTGACAATGACTAAACTGTGTGTGTTTCCACATATAAAAAAAAAGATTCACAGACAATTTCCAGCTTTCATTTTTGGTGCATTATCTTAGTTTGTAGGAACATCAGACTTCAGAAAAGAAATGGTAGTTACTATCTTTGCAAACAACGTCTCTGATCTTTCCTCTCTCTTACTTCAGCAGTTAAAGGAACTTTCAACCAAACAAATGAAGCCAAATAATCTTTCTGAATCAAGTTTTTCAGTCTGATGATGAATTCAGTCTTAACGATCGTCTTTTTTGAGAAGTTGTTAAAAATCTGAGAAAAGGAAATCTTTAAGTTGTCTAAAACCAAATTAAAACCTAGATAAACATAAAAGATCCTTGACTGTCTCTTGTGACTGATATTTGGTTTTGACCAATCAGAACCCAGTATTTCATACAGCTGGGTAATAAATAACATGACTTTTCCAGCTTCTCCAAAATATCCAAAAATGTTTGAGTCCAGGAGCTGTTTTTATTTCTTGAAGACAGACAGAAATGCTGGAATGAGAATAAACTCCCACAAAAACATTATTTGACTTCATCACAAATATCCAGGGCTTGTGTGCATGTACAGTCATTAGACAAATGACTGTTAATCATAATATAACATAAAGGAACAACCTGTTGAGCTGTAGTGGTAGCCTTATACATAATTTCAAAAGAAAAGGCCAATTAACTAACACACCATGGACATTTTATCAGAAACATTCAGTATGAACAAACAGCTGTCATCAGATAACAAAGAAAGATAAAGGGAAAGTTTTGCAAATGAAAGTTGCTTTGCTTGAAAAGTTGCAGTAGGTTGCCCTGCTGTTAGTGTGTGTAATGGTGGGGTCTACTCCCATGATGCTTTGCTGGGGTGTTTACCTGCCTCATGCAAACAGCTTATTCATTTTTCCCACCATTTTCACCTTGGTCCGTTTTCTCCGCTGATGGCTGGACGAGCACACATGCCCTAAACTGTTGAAAAGTCCCCCACTCTTAAAAGAAAAAAGTTTTTTGAAGAGGCCAAACTGAGAAAAGTGTTGCAGATAATTATTGCTCAGGACCCACCAGGTCTCCACAAGCTCCAGAAATGTCCCAGCATGCATCAGCAGCTGCCTGAAGACGTCCAGGTGGCCCCCCAGGCTCATAAATACCAGAGGGCCCTGCAGCCGCCTCGAACAACAAGCTGCCAGGTTACAGGGGAATAATCAGAAGCAGGGATTTTAGGCCCTGTGACATGACAACGGAAACACGAAAGTATTTTTGTGTTTCAGCCTCATGCAAATGCAAGCTTATGAAAATGCCCGTCAGAGCAGAATTTTTCTGAAATACAGTTTCCACTGTAACTGCGTAAATGACAAGCCGGCGTTTTCAGTGAAAATGGTGATGTCATGCTCTGTACTGCACCTGCGCATGAAACAAGGACAAAGACTTGATCAGCTGCATCCCCAATTCCAATGAGGACTTTAATCAGAATTGCACGAGCAAGCTATGATGATAGAAACCCTTTTTTGGAAACATTTATTTAATCTGTATTTTAACATTATACTTTGAGTCATGTTCTTTGTGTTCACTCGAGGGGGGTGGAGCTTATGACTTGAGTTGTGTCACTTACATCAAGTCAGGTCTATAAAATGACTTCTATCCTTGTCTTGTCTTTCAAACATGCATTTCTCCCCAATGAATCTGAGGTAACATCTTAGATTAAGATATGATAAAACGAATTAACAGACAGTTAACTTTCAGGTTCAGTTCTCTTTTTAAAGCAATGATCATGATGTAATGTCTCATATTGAATACGACCCTTCATAAACTGTTGTTTTATCAGTTTTAGACAAGTATTTTATTTCACCGTCAGTTTGTTTCATCTAGTTATCAGGGAATCTTCTAATTTCTTTGTTGCTATGATATGTAAAGCCCATGCAAAACAAGCCTACCTACAGGCAGCTCACTTGTTGTTGAAATAGAGTAAAAGTAATGGGAAATTCTAATTCATTCTCTATTTTTACTGGAGCTCCATTTTATTTTTTTTTGCATTTGTTTAAATGTTACACAAATTTCAAACGAATGTATATGTATAATTGTAGTTTAGATCTGCTGTTTCCTCTTTAGTGGAAATAGAATCACCTTCACCAAACTTCAAAAAGCTTTAAATTGTCTTTAATGACACTCACAGCTGATGTGCTAAGGTGACATGTTGAAGAAGACTGTGAGCCTGAAAATGGTTGTTTTGGTGCGGAACGTGTTATATTAAGAACAATCTTATGTTTATGTATTCTTGTTTACTTTTTATCATTAAAATGTGAATTGTTCAGTGCATGTTTCTATTTATTTCTATTATCTCTGAAATATTATCACACTCATGGCATAGCTGTAAAAGTGAAACACAAGAACTAAATCTATTTTTTATCACTTTAAATACCACTCTAAAATACGGATACAGAAACATATTTACAATCACTGCATTGAAAGGCAGCATAACACTCATGATCTTATTTTAATGGGATAACAAAAACCAGGAAACTTTGAACTTAATTTCAAGATGTTCAAGTATAGTTTCACTGTTTGTATGTGTGTCAGAGGATTGGGCCAACTTTTAAAGTTGAAAAAATTTAAGATTTCAAGAACAAAATGGTGATATTGCAAGAAAAGGGGTGCAGTATTGAGAGAATCATGCTAGGATAGGGGGAAAAAAAGTGAAATTTTGGTGAAAAAGAATCTTAAGTTAATGAAATCAAAAAAGTTAACTAACAAGAAGTCAAAATTGTTGAAAAAAAAAAAAAAGTAAGAAACTGAACAAAATTAAAGACTTAATTTGGCGGGAAAGGGTCAATTTCATGAGAAGGAGAAAAATATTTTTAATTTGAGTATTTTCAGTGCTGTAAAAAAATAATAATTGCATTTTCATTTGTCTATAGTTAATTGGAGTCATTGAAATGTTAAATTAAAGACAGAAAAAAAAAATCAATAAAGAGATTTAAAATTTTGTTTACCTTGAGGCTGTGGGGTTCCACATCAGTAGTAGCATATTTTGCTTTTTTTCACAAATAGTTAGCTTTAACTTCCAGCAGGATATTTCCACATACTGTCAACAACGAACAATAAAACCTTAAAAAAAAGAAAAAAAAAAAAAAAAAAAAAAGAAAAGTTTTTTGTTCCTCTGGTTCACTTTATCTCATTTAGCTGAATTATATTCGTCTCTTTTTTCCTCGTTTTGATGTATTTTGGATCTTTGACACTTGATGGACGGGTCCACTTGAAGAGCAGGGGGCGGGGGTGTGAAGATGGTGTGACCTTCCACATAATGGTTACCCCTCACTGTTTTTTAATTATCATTACCTTCAACACGATGACTCATGCATCTGTCCGTAGATCGATTTTTTACGTTGCCTTTCTTCTTCATTTATTATTTTGCTTTCTAAAATGGTTTTCGGGCACCCCCCCCCCATATATCTCTGAAGGGGTTGCAGCCACATAGATGGGCAAGTCCACTCAGAATTTTTCAATTTTTAACCGTTATCCGTCGAATTTCCCACTGACTCATCAAAATCTCATGCCAAAAGGCTTTTAATGTACTTGTTTTATATTAATAGTTTCAGAATTATTCAAAAATTATCTCAAAAGTAACTGTATATCTTCAAGTCAAACTCTTTCGGCGGCAGAAACGTCGACTGAAGAGACCGTGAGTCATCAAAATCAAGCTAGGAACAGTAAGTTATAAATTATATGATGATCTGCTGCTTGAGAAATGAGTCTTCGTCACTGTCATTATCCTCTTATGGTATCTGAATCTTTGTTAAGAAGGAATTTAAACCTTAATAATCTTAATGTCATAGACCATGTTCACATTTTGTGCTCATGTTCGTTATTTTTCATTCAATTAAGGAGGATAAATGACCGGCCCGGGACCGTTGAAGTTGGGGTTTACCGACTCAGGTTTGCAGGGGCTCCAGAAGATGGCGCCAGTGACACAACGATGAAGACGAAGAACTGAGGTGATGTACATTAGAAACGGGACAAAGTGTAGTAAACACAACAGTGAAATAAAATAAAACCATTACAACATTCAAATAAGCATTAAAGACAACTTTGAGCTGTCACTCTGGTCAATATTCTGTGTTTTTGGTATGAAATAGTGTTAAAAATTAAAATTTTAGCTCACTACAATTTCTCTGAACAAAACTAAGTGCTAGGTGTTTTTTGTTTTTTTTTCGTTTAATCCAGGTGGAAGTCAAATGGCTGAATCCTGATTTTTTTTCTTACAGAGTTTCTGTGAACTCTTTCAAATACTTAATATTCTTTTTATCTATATAGATGAAGGTGTTAAATCTAGTAGGCAGACATTAAGTTGTATGAAGGCAGTCTCCGATGAAACTTGCATATAACAATTGTAGTAGAGCAGAAGCAGATGGATTTTAACCTGCATTAAGGACCAAAAACCAGTGATAATGTTTTAATAATAATAGTCCCATTCGGCACACCACTTTGACAACATTTACCCTTGTAACATTTTATTTTTTTGGAAGGTGAACCCCTCAGTTGGTCAGAATTTAAATTTGCGTTTGCACATTTAAATGCGCTGCCACAGAACATCTCTGCTTCAGAAACCAGAAGAAATTTTTCTGGACCAGCGTCACAGATAATTAACTTCTGCAGCGGGGGTCAGGCTGAGGACAGTGAAAACTTCTGTGGTAAGGTGGTTCATTCATTATTTTTGTTTTAAATTATTGAGGTAGATAACTTTTCCTAATTGACGGGTACAGCAGTGCTAAAGGAAGTGTTTTGGTCTTTTTTCACTGTAAATGTAGAGGTTGTCAATGTAGCTGAAGACATGTAGTTGTTTGCTGTGTACAGCCAGAGTAGGACTTGCTGATTTAAGGGAAGTGTGGTTTGACAGCAAATAAAAGAAAAGAAAAATTTCAAGTTAAAAAACTGATGATTAACAATTATATATATTTACCAGAGTATGTCACATTCTGTTTGAAAGGTTCTATAAATGTATTGACTGTATTACCACCGGAGGGTGCTGTGTCTATTTAAAAATTCTGTAGAATATATTCAAAGTTCATGAGATTCGGCCTGATCACTGCTGAATCACTTGCTCACTCTGAGTAAATGCACCCTGTACTGTCTTGTACAGTAGAAATCCCTTTCCTCCTCTCATTGTTTATGCTTTTTGTACTTTTGCGTGCTGTTCTTGTTCTAACAGGTCCTACTTTTTATGGACTGTATCTTTAATGTGAAGCATCAAACTTTTTAAAGTTTTTGCACTTCATCTGGATCAAGCTTTAAATTACCAATCTTTAACGCTCCAATGTACTTCATGTACCTCCAATGCATCTTCAATCCTTCAGACTTCCTGTTTTTATTTTTGTCCAAAAGAATACTGACATTTGTGTCTTGACTTATTTCTTTGATTTATGTATACATCAAAGAAACACTTACATTCCCTCAGCTGAGACTTGATATTCACCCCCTAAAAGTCAACTCATCTCATAGGCCAACCACAGGTATGGTGCTGCTTCAGTGGATTTAAGAAATGTTTCCAGACCACAAACAGGTGATTTTGGCTAATTTCCTCGATGGTAAGTACATTTGGGTCTTTTTTTGCAGGTGGGCAATCCTTCCATGATCTCACTTGTTAAAATAAGGGAAAAACTCTTCAATGGATAAAACTTTGGATTCTTTTTCTTCAAAAATAATCATACTTTTATGGCAGTAAACACCTTTTTAAAGTTGTATTTCCAGCTTCAACAAAAATGATACATTGTGAGAACCTGCCTTAAGTTTTGCAGGGAAAGTTTGTTCTCGAGCATGCTTTGAACCGAACTGTGATGCTTTAACTGTTGAGGGTGGGACATATTTCCCTCAGCTAAGGCAAAATCATTGTCTGACACAACCAGTGAAACAGAGTTTTGGAAAAATAACTCTAAGGGACAGATTATTTAGTCAGCAAATTCCACATTTCCAGTTATTATGAACGCATTAGAAAGTAAACATTAATATCAGAGTCTTATGCTGAGTATACACAACCTATGTCTGTAAAGTACTGACCAATAGACCCGTACATAAAATAAATATTGTCAAATTGGCCACTATTTTTGAAACATGAGGATTCAAAAAACGTTTGTTGAATGTGTCCCCACAGCTGGGTTTCCTATTTTTAAAGCTTCAGTCATGGCTTTCATCTTTTACTTTCACTTAAACTGCTGATCATATTGTATTTCATTATTTTTTTAGTCCACTGATCAACCAGGATGTACTACAGCAGACCTTCTGCAAAGTTGAGTGTGGCTCATCCAAGTCTGCTTGAGCTCCACAATGGAGTTTGACACTTAATTCCATTACTGTCAAGATAAAGTAGTGCATGGCACAACTCTGAAACCAAACTAAAGTGGCCCGTGGGGGCCAACAACAATCCACAAACGATTCACATGAAAATACTAGAACCAACTAAAACAATACAAAAGGGATTCATTAATAAAAACACCAGGAACAAGTGTATAAACTAAACTACAACAAAATCTCCATGGGAGGCAGCAGGGCAGAAGTCCTCAACTCAAAATGCCTCAGACTACTGCAAGCAGCAGTGAGCTTTTAAAGGTTGTCACCCGGAGAGCCTCATCTGCAATCAGCAGCCTCACCTGGAAATGAGCAGAGGGGAGGAGGGAATACACAGAGCACTTACACAGCACCAGCTCACCTCAGGGCTCAATGAGCAATAATGCAGTTTCAAACCTGTTCCTGTTCTTTTGTCCACCACATGTATTTTACACTTATCTAAGTTTATAACTCATTTTTGTTTAATTGCTACTGATTTCTTGTGTTTTTCAGGACTGAGCCCAGCAGAGAGCGCTCCAACAGAGATCGATTTAGTGAAATGAGACTTCTGCTCATGTTTGGCATCATATGTATTTGACAAATGGATGTGACATGAAGCTCTGTTCTCAGGAAAGATGGTGCTGAGTAAGATATGAGGCAAGGCATGTAAAATAACAACTACTCTTTTGAACTGAAATCAAATCTGATATCTTCTCACAGGTATCAGCTGTCCTCCTCCTGCTGAATGGAGAGGTTTCTCTAGGGGAATCAGTTTTTCTCTGGTTTTGATCTAAAAGGAAGAACTATCTTCTCTGGTGAGCACACATGAAATGAGATGTAAACACAAAAAGTGAAAATGCATTTTAGGATTACTTAGTAATAAGTCAATGAGATCATTGCTATCGGATGATACATCATTAGTCAGTGATTACTGTTAAAATAGATGCTTTTAAAAAGCAGACTTTTTAAAAAAGGTATGAATTTATCTTAATTTTTTATAATTTGCTGAAAGTTGGTGGTAACTAGACTGCAATATTTATAAGTTTAGCATTTATAGTGATCAAGACAAATTTTCTGTTTATATTACTTTGAAAGCTCTTTTACTATACTTTACTATACTATACTCAGGAATTAACTTAGTTTGGGGCTGCTTGTGTCAAAACACGTGTCATTTCAACACAACAGTTTGTGCAAGTCCTTCAGCCGGAGGCTTTGCTGCATTTTGCACTTCAAACAGGTTATGCTCACAGCCACTTTAAGTTTTTTAAAAAAAGATGTGATTGTTCCTTTTTTAATTCAGATATGTGTAATATTCAAAAATACAGTAAGCATAGCTAAGGGAGATAATGTGCCATCTCTGTACTGGGTTTTTTGTTTTTTTCTGTACCATTATTTTGCCCTGAGGACTACCTTTTCACTGTTTTATCATTTCCAGAATTATGTGTGTAGTTTTTATTGTTCTTTTGAAATTATTTTAGTCTTCTTTTAAATGGAAGGAAAACTACATTTCTTATATCAGTTAAACTAACCAGTTTTTTCACTACTTGGTGATGCAGCATTAATAATAAATACAAATTAAAACTGCCTATTTACTGAACTTTTATGAGAAATAGTTTGAATTAATGTATACTTTGACAATTTATTTTATTTTGTAATGTTTGTAAACATTTCAAACCAGCTATGTGCATTCTTAAAAATTGATATACTTTTGTTATTGTGATTGATGATTTCTTTCAATTGTTAAAAAAAGAGGAATTAATGTATACTTTTTCAGTGTCAACTGTTCAAATAAATTGCATAAAAAACAATAACAAATGGTATTTAATAGAGGTCACAGGTTTTTCTTTTTCACGCAAGACAACATGGGAGGAAGTTGGTTTTGTCCAGGCGTCTAAGCACTCCATGACATATGTGTGAATATGTGAAACAGTGAAGTTCTCACACGTCCCTAATAATTTCAAATAGTGTTTTACGAATGCAAAACTGCATTGTATAACGTACATTTTCATTCATGGTTGTTTAAAACTAAGGTGTGTGTGTGCGTGTGAATATACAGTGCTTAACGAATTGATAAGACCAACTGTCTAATGTATCCATGTGTGTGTGTGTGTGTGTGTGAGAGAGAGAGAGTGTGTATTCAACTGTACATGTCCACCAACTCCATCAATCCTCAGATCCACTCCACCCTCTCCAACTGCCTTTCCGACATGAGCTCCTGGTTAGATTCAAACTTCCTCAAACTCAACAGTTCTAAAACCGACATCCTCATTATAGGTCCACAATCCGTCACCTCCACAGCCAAAGATTTCCACCTCACCTTCAATAACTCCACCCTATCACCCTCTCCTCACTGCCGTAACCTCGAAGTAATCTTTGACAGTTCCCTCCACTTCAACCACCACATAAAAACAATAACTAACTTTCCACCACCTCAAAAATATTGCTCGCCTTCGCCCATCTCTCTCCTTCCCCGCAGCTGAAACCCTCATCCACGCCTTCATTACCTCACGCATCGATTACTGTAACAGCATCCTCTACGGTTCACCATCCACCCTCCTCAGTAAACTTCAACATATGCAGAACTGTGCCGCCCGCCTCCTCACTCACACCCGTTCCCATGAACACATCATCCCCATCCTTTACAACCTGCACTGGCTCCCCATCCCGTACCACATTAAATTCAAAATACTTCTTCTTACCTACAAAGCCCTCCATAACCAGGCCCCCTCATACCTTACAAACATGCTCCACCCCTACACCCCTCCACGTCCCCTCTGCTCCTCAGCTGCAAACCTCCTCACTGTCCCTAGGACCAAGGGACAGAGCCTTCTCTGTTGCTGCCCCCTCTCTTTGGAACTCACTACCACAACAAATCCGGGACTCCACTGACATCACCACCTTCAAAACCAGATTAAAAACACACCTGTTCCGCTCTGCTATCAACTCTATAGAAACCCATCAACCCTAGATCAACCTGTTTACTCATTTTCTTTTGTTTATTTAAAATTTTCTTAATCTGCACTGTTATTATTTTTACCCTATAAAATATTGTTTTACCTGTTTGTTCTTACCTGCACTTTTAACATTTTAGATGTAAAGCGACTTTGAGTTTTTTTTGAAAAGCGCTCTATAAATAAAATGTATTATTATTATTAAAGTCTTCTGAAAACATTTAAAAGAGCACTTCACACCTCAGAGAAACACCCACAGTTCCACAGTGTAGACTGGATGTTTAGTTGAACCCTTGAAAAATGCAATTGAAAAGACACCTCATTTCGGACCACCCTCGTGCAGGTAAGGGACAGGGTCAGTCCTGACGACCTGGCACACCCTGAAGGTAAGACCCTCTGAGATGAGCTTTTGTTTGCTTACAGGATTAGACTCCAGACGAGTAACAAGTGAATGCCGCAAATTTTACTAAGTACACTGTTTTATCATTGGCAGGTAAGCTTTCAGGTAAGTTCCCTTGTGTCACCTGAGAGAACAACACAATGCATGTTGACATGAGCATAAAGACCTCAGAGATTTTAAAGCTAACCAAAGAAGATTTATCTGTTAAAGCATTGATTTTATTTGAGATTTTCAAGACACAAAATACCAAATGGTTTTGGGGTCTTTTTTCTGCAAACTTTACATTGAGGTTGAATAAAAATGATAGAAAATCTGGAATTTAACCAAAATAAGCAGTTGTAACTTCAGAGCATTTCAAATCTGACTTTTATAACTCAGTGCAAGTACATGTTTATCAAGTAAAAATACAAATAAAGAGATCTTAAATCACATCCCCAGCTCAACAGATTTTTGTTTCTACATTCAAGTGCAGCATGTGATTGTATTAAAAAAGGTAGTCCTTATCAAGCAATAAAGATGTGTCTCAGCATGTCAAAGTACAGTTGAGTGCGAATTCCAGCAACTGTGGGCTGTCAGATACCTCTACTTTGAGGGGCGGGACTTATTGCTTCCCTACAACCAATGAAGAGTCATCATTGTCTGATTTCCCGATGAAATGTGAACAGAGTATTTTGACTGACAGATCTTTTAGCCAATAACAGATGTTAAACATTTCAGAGCCTAGATTTATAATGAACAGATTAAAATCAAGTCAAGAGCCCCAGAACAGGGATACGTTGGTGCATCAGGCACCTCGGCCAAGCAGTTTGGTCTTTTGACTCGATTTTTTGTTAGGTTTTGATGAGATTTCTGTCAAAAGAACGTTGTTTTTATTCCAAGCGAACCCGTGGCTGCCGTTTTTTACTTTCACTTTTGAGCCCATCGTGTCGCATGAAGAAAAACATCAGGTGAGTGAACACGACAAAAACTACCGTTAATAAAGTTATCGATTAATGAGAGTATAGTGGTAGACTGCCTGTTGTGATGTGGATCACATGTTTTAGGGACAGTGAAAAAAAGAGTTGAAATCTAAAATGTGCTTCAAACTTGCTAAAACATTTTGTTAGGTTTTGTTTAAATGTATAATTTGCATTCCTGTTTGTGTCATTGTATTTCACATGACATTTCTCTCATTTTTAACCAATGAAAGAACCAGTCCCATTAAATTGTCAAATGGTGCAACCTCAAAAGAGTGACACTCATGAGAAATTCACCTTTCTAGATATTTTAGATATTTCTAGATATATCATCTCAAAGTACATTTAAAATATTTCATTTCTTAACTAAGTAATATGGTTTTTGTTGTACTGAGTAGTTGGTGTGCCATAATCATCAGTGTTTTCTGTCTCTTTTTTAGGTCAGGTTGTTTAAAGTCATTTTAAGTTTCATTTTTACTGAGTAAAGTGAGCAACATTTGATTGTTGTGCAATATCAGAAAAATTGGTCAAACCAATTGAAAAATTATCATTTGTTTGTTGTTTTTTAAATTACTACAGCCATGCATTGAGAAATATACAGGATACGTAATAATGACATGTCAAAGGAAATTAAATAACGTGTTAACTAGCAACATCACCTCTAGAAACATAGGCAAGAGACAGAGAGAATAAACATCACTTTATCTCTATATATGAAGCACAACAGCATAAAAAATGTCTTAAGAGGCTTAACAAAAATATTCACAAATTTCTTTGACAGATAGAAAGTTGGAGTTTTAACACTAACCAAACTGGACCTGACATTAACCTTAAATGATCACTTCTGTAATCAAAAAAGATTTTATTTTTTATACTCTTGTTTTTCTCATGCTCTGCTTTTTATTTACAGTTAGATTAGTCTCAGATGTTCACTGCAGAGCGGGTCATGGCGTCTGCAGCAGCATCTGGCAAGTATCTGATCGATGGTATACAACTTTTGACAAATTTGATCCCCAAATTCAGTGTTCATACTGGTCCTTCTCGTTCTAGATGATCCATCTCTGCTGAAGCGCAGTAGCAGTCTTGAATGGCTGCCACCTATGAGTGAGTTTAATTTTGATCCTGATAATAAAGACAATCTGTGATTGCTAAATTTTCTGAGTACAAAAAAAGTTAAAAATTAAGCAATTTTAAGCTAATCTTTTTGAAATGCTTGTTTCTTACAGTGTCTGAGCTGAGGGTGGTTCTGCTGGGAAACAGCTGGTCTGAGCAGGCGTCAGTGGGGAATTTCATACTGGGAGAGACTTTATTCAATGCTGAGGAAGAACCAGACCGGAGTTTCAGAATCAGTGGGACAGTGGAGGAAAAGACATTAGCTCTCATTAATACCCCAGACCTGCTGAAAAGTAACATCTCTCAGCAACAGCTGACATATTATGTAAAACACTGTGCAAGTGCCTCTGATCCTGGACCTCACGTGTTCCTGCTGGTTCTGCAGCCTGAAGACTTCACTGACAAACACAAACAGAGTCTCTGCAGAATCCTAGAAAATTTCAGTGAGCGATCATTTGATCATTCACTTGTACTGATATCGACACCCAGGCAGGAGAGTCCAGGCTTTAAGAAAAAATACAGGGACCACCCTCCATTAAATTACATCATCAAAAAGTGTAAATACAGACACTTGGAGAGAAAACATCTTGAGCGCTCAGAGCTTTTAGCACGTTTGGGTCAAATCGTGAAGGAGAACAAAGAAGAGCACGTCAACTATGAACCATTCGAGGACCCGAGAGCTACACTACCAGATCAACAAAGTCTCAGACAAAAGGGAATGTCTGTCCTAAAATCTGTCTGGGACGCTGGTAAGACCAGAAAAATGTCATAACTGCAAATATTTAGATTTTCCATTAACTTAGAGAGAATTAAGCTGAATATTAATTTTGTTTTTCTTTTCCAAGGACTGTCTGGGTTTAAAGGAGCTACTCAGCTAAATTTGGACTTCGAAAAACCTCCCCCGACTCAGAGTAAGTACAGGAGCAGATTTTTCATGCAGTCTTTATCTCTTTAACATTAGAAGTCATCAACCAAAATAAACAAAAGGCCCGTAAGACATTTTTGTTCTCAGTTTGGTTGCTTCTTAAGTGTTAGTTGCAACATTTGTGTGTAACCAAAGCTCTGTAACAGTTTTTTGTTGTGGTTGCATGGTCCATCTTTGGTACAAACATTTCTTTCACTGGTTTTTCATAATTGTGGGGATTCTTGTTTTGTTGTGACTTTGACAGGGGTTTGAGGTCACTCCCTAGATCTCAGGATCTTTGGTGTTGGATTTGGCCTCCTTGGCTTGCAAGGCAAACTATCTGGCTTCGTTTTAAGCAGTCACTTATGTCTTGAAGACTTGTGGGTGATTATTTTTGTTCTATGGTAGGGTGGTCATTTTATGTCAGATCATTGCGTGTGCTGGTAGTGATCACCAGCCACTTTGTAGTGACGCTACTTGTGTGGGTCCACTTGCTTGTGACTGTTTTCCACATTTGTGTTGGGTACCATCTGTTACTGTTTCGATTGTTAGTAAGTTTGATCGTTTTGCTGGTTTTTTTTGGTGTGCACCCCATGGTGGTAGCCATTTTGTTTTTCTGTGGGAGTGGCACCCACTGTGTTGGCTACCTTCAATTTTAATGCTAAGTGTGACCTGTTTAAGTATCAAACCTGGCCTTTTTGATTACTGTGTTCCATGAATGATTCAGCACCTTTGTCAGCAGTAGTATGTAAGTATTTTTTTCTTTTTTAATTTGTGCATTTGGCAGTTTTCACTAACAGTCTTGGTAAGTTGCCCCAGCAGTCGGACAGAAGTTCTTATTTTTGCACCTAAAGAAATCAGAATCAGAAAACTTTATTGATCCCCTAGGGCAGGGGTGTCAAACTCATTTTGGTCTGGGGGCCACATACATCTTAATCTGATCTCAAGGGGGCCAGGCCAGTAAATTCATTGCAAAATCGCATAGAACTAACAATAAGTCTACTTTTTTCTTTGTATTAGTGCAAAGAAGAAGTGAATTATAAAAATCTTTATATTAAATGAATTTTCCTTTTACTAAATATATTATGAACAACCTAAGAATTAAAAAAAAAATNCAGGGGTGTCAAACTCATTTTGGTCTGGGGGCCACATACATCTTAATCTGATCTCAAGGGGGCCAGGCCAGTAAATTCATTGCAAAATCGCATAGAACTAACAATAAGTCTACTTTTTTCTTTGTATTAGTGCAAAGAAGAAGTGAATTATAAAAATCTTTATATTAAATGAATTTTCCTTTTACTAAATATATTATGAACAACCTAAGAATTAAAAAAAAAATATATATATATGTGCAATTTCAACAACACTTTCACTCAGTTTAACATTTATTTAAGTGCATTATGTATACAAACTGATAACAGTGATTGTACAATGTTGCAAAACATTTATTCACAGTTTTGTGGAACTTAAAAACACTGTCCTTTCCATATCTGGGAAGCAATTTGAACAAATGAATTGCCTACACATATTTGAAATCTTAAGTGGCAGCTGTTTTAAACAGACATTTGATAAAGTAAATTTGTCCCCTTCCTTGTTAATGCATAAAATATATACATATTAAATAAACCTCACATACATAACATATATGGCATGCATAAGAAATATTTTATTCAACAAAACTCTTCTGTTGTAAATCTGTTACTGACTAGCACTGACTTTCACAGCAATTACTACAGCAAATANTCATTGACGGCGCACCATCAGTAGCCAGGCTTACGGCGCGTGACCAGTCCGCCCCGACTTTGTCCAGCGCTCCAACGACGGAGCGGAAAATGTCCTCAGCTGTCGTGGTGTCGGTCATAGGCACCAACTCGAGAAATTCCTCTGTGACAGTCAAAGTCTCGTCAACTCCACGAATGAATATGGCTAGTTGAGCTACGTCCGTAATATCAGTACTCTCATCAATTGCAACAGAAAATGCCAGAAATGACTCCGCTTTGCGTTTCAGTTGGCTGTCCAAATCTGCCGATAGTTCTGAAATCCGTTCTGCCACGGTATTTCTCGTTAAGCTGATATTGGCAAAAGCTTGTCGCTTCTCAGGACACACAATTTCGGCAGCCTTCAGCATGCAGTTTTTGACGAACTCTCCTTCACAATACGGCTTTGACGCTAATGCTATTTGGCTAGCAATCAGGTAGCTGGCTTTCACCGCAGCATCACTGACCTCTCGGCTCCGGGTTAAAACAGATTGCTGTTTTCTCAGACTCACCAACATTTCATTTACCTTCTATTTTCTCAGTTCTCCGTGCAAGCTGTTATATTTTTCACCATGCTGAGAAAGTATCACCGCGGCTTATAACATAAGGAATTCGTGGCTTTGAACGACAACCGTGTGGTCCGTGTGCCCAAAGGGTAAGTGGAGGCACTTGTATATGCTTCTCCAGGTAAAAAGAACTTTTTAGGCTGTGAGCCACAGGTGAAAAGAGGAAAAACTGTTTCTGTAAAGCGACTACTCCCATGATCTCGGCTATCTTTTGTGGGTGATGGATAGAACCATACGCCGCTTACAGACCATGAAGTTCAGTGCTGTCATCTGCTGTTAGTTCCGCTCTGACTAAAACACAGCGCCCCTAGCGGACAATATAGGAACTGCAGATTTATTGAAATTGAAGTTAATTTTTTTTTTTTTTTTAATAATGCAGATTTATCCCCCGGGCCGTACCGAAACCCCACGCGGGCCGGTTCCGGCCCGCGGGCCGGTTCCGGCCCGCGGGCCGTATGTTTGACACCCCTGCCCTAGGGGAAATTGCTTTCAGTTACAGTTACTCCCATTCGGACAGTGTTTAAAATAAAATACAATAAGATAAGATAATAAAATGATAAATAAAAATCAAATCAAATATGTACAATCTACTTAAAATCTACAGTTATATACATGCTGACACAGTTATGGGACATTGCACAAGTACTGACATATAATAAAATAAGTTATTGATATTGCACAGAGTGGTGACATTCATTATAGATAATTATTGCACTTGTTCTTATTTACATGTTTAGTAACTTGAATGAAAAGATTCCGGGCTAAAACCTTGTTTAACTCAGAGTGAGGAGTCGCACAGTTTGATGGCCACAGGGAGGAATGATTTCCTGTGGCGCTCTGTTCTGCTTCGAGGTGAATACTAAGAATAAATGTAATTTGATAAATGTGATTTTAAAAATTGAAACTGTGTGTGTTCTTGTGTTACCTCTCTTCCCCTCTACCCATTTCCAGGTGAAGCTGCTGATTTGTAGAATGAGGCTCACCTGGTCACAGCCTTTAGTAGCTACCTGCTGCTTGCAGTAGGGAGAGGTTTATTATTTGGGTACTGCTGTGCTGTATTCATTTGTGGATTGTTAACCCCATAGGGCCATGTTTTAGTTGTGGCATAAAAAATGGTTCATCGAGATTGCTAACAATAAATCACCCACTTCTATTTCAATCCTCTTTACTTCAATAAGATGAGTGATTACTTTTGTCTGGTTTTGTCAGTATCAGCCTGACCTTAGGCTGTCAAATATGGAACTAAAACTTGTTAAGACGTGTGAAGGAACGTTGTAAATAACAAGAGCTTTCATCTCAGTGCATTGAACACATCACGGTCACTGTCCCACAGAACAACTCAGTTTGTGTCTGATTTCTGCAAACACTTTTTGCTTACTGTTGTAAAAATATAGGGTAAAAGGTTTATTGTAGCAGTGGTAAATGCTTGTACTTTCCTGTAAGTGACACATTAGTGTGCCCTTACAAGGAAACAGGAGTGGCTGCAGTGCGCAGCTCTGTTCCTGGTTTCAGGTCCTCTGCTGTCTCAATGTCTTCCTGTGTGGAGTTTTCTCATGTGTTTGTGGCTTCACTGCTTCCTCATGCAAAAAAGGCTGAGGATTCAACTGACTGACTGACAATAGGCATGAGAGTGTGTTTGTAAGACCTTGCTGCTTGCTCTTGCTCGAGGTTCCCTCAAACATTGCTTTAGCAGTTATCAGAGGTATTCAATTGTCATTTGCATTATCACAGTTATTGACAGTGAGCATTACATTTCCATTAATTGATTTTCTCTCTGTTGTGTTGTAGCAGCTGGACTCAGGATTGTGCTGCTGGGAAAAAGTGAAGATAAACAGACAAAGCTCGGTAACTTCATCATCAGAAGAGAAGCTTTCAGTCTTCAAAAACCTTTGACAACAAGACACTGTGAGCCAGCAAATGGACAGTGGGGAGGAAAACCAGTGACTGTGGTGAAAACTCCAAACATGTTCAGTCTGACAGTGGAGGATGTGAGAAGAGAGGTGAAGAACTCTGTGAGTCTTTGTTCTCCAGGACCAAATGTTCTGCTGCTGTTAGTGAAACCGTCTGAATTCACTGAAGAGAACAGACAAACACTGAACTTCCTCCTTAGTCTGTTTGGTCAAGATGCTTTGAGACACTCAATGGTCATCCAAACACACAAGGAAATTACAAGAAGCTCTGCAGTAAAACAGCTTATTGAAGACTGTGGAGGACTTTGCGACATGATGGCACTTGATGCTCATAATATGTTGATGGTGAAGATTGAGAAAATTGTGAGTAAAAACAAAGGAACCCACCTAAAACTCCCTGAAAGGTCAATAACGGCTATGTCTGAAAAGATGAAACCAGCTCTAAACCTGGTCCTGTGTGGGAGAAGAGGAGCAGGAAAGAGTTCAGCAGCAGAGGCCATTTTAGGTCAGACAGGTCTTCATTCAGCCTCCACATCATCAGAGTGTGTTCAACATCAGGGAGAAGTGTGTGGACGTTGGGTTTCTCTGGTGGATCTTCCTGCTCTGAGTGGAAAACCTCTGGAGACAGTGATGAAAGAATCACTCAGGTCTGTCTCCCTCTGTGATCCTGAAGGTGTCCATGCTTTTATCCTGGTTTTACCTGTGGGTCCTCTCACTGATGACGACAAGAAAGAGTTAAAGATCATCCAGGAAACCTTCAGCTCTCAAGTCAAAGACTTCACCATGATCCTGTTCACTACAGAGTTAAATCCCAAAGCTCCAGCTGTTGGTAACTTCCTGAATAACACTCAAGAAATCCAGGAACTTGTTCAGAGCTGTCGAGGGAAACATTTTGTTCTCAACATCATGGACCAGCAGCAGATCCCAGAGCTGTTGGATAACTTGGAAAAGATGAAAATGAGACCACGCAGAGATAATCTTTGCAGCTATAAAACAGAGACATTTGCACATGCCCAGATAAAAAAGATCAGCACACTTCAGGCAAAACTTGAGGACTTGGAAGCTAAAGCTCCAGAAAGCTGTAAGTATCATAAGTTATACTTTATTTAGATTATGGTAAATTCTCAGTTATGAGCAACCTATTTGCAGTTGTTGTATTTCAAACATCTGAAGTAATGCCAGCTTTTGCTATTTGTTCTAGTGTTTTAGTTCAATGCAATCTTACTTTGTACAGATGGATCACAGTCTTAAGAGGGAATAATGCACATATTTTCTCGCTGTACATACTGTTCAAATTGTTATCTTATTTCACAGGTGATGATGAGAAGCAGAGCTCAGAGTGTCTCAGGATTGTGTTGATTGGGAAGACAGGCAATGGGAAGAGCTCCTCAGGAAACACCATTCTGGGGCGAGAGGAGTTTAAAGCCAAATCGAGTCAAACATCAGTCACCAGAGACTGTCAGAAAGCAGACGGAGAAGTGGACGGTCGTCCTGTTGCTGTGGTCGACACTCCTGGTCTGTTTGACACTTCCTTGTCTCATGAGCAGGTTCATGAAGAGATGATAAAATGCTTCAGTCTTCTGGCTCCAGGACCACATGTCTTTCTGCTAGTGATAAGAATTGGTAGACTCACTGACGAGGAGAAAGAGTCATTAAAACTGATCAGAGAAGGTTTTGGGAAGGGTGCTGAAAAGTTCACCATCATCCTTTTGACTGGAGGAGATTCATTAAAATGTGATAAAGTGTCCATTGAAGAATACATGAAAACAGAATGTGATGAATCCTTCAAGAAACTGATCTCTGACTGTGGAGGAAGATACCACCTGTTTGATAACCGTGATAACGAAAACAGAGAACAGGTCAGTGAACTGATGACAAAGATCGACAAAATGGTGAAAACAAACGGAGGAAGCTGCTTCACCAATGAGATGCTGCAAGAAGCTGAAACTGCAATAAAGAAAAAAATGGAGAAACTGCTGAAGGAGAAGGAAGAGGAGATGAAGAGAGAGAGGGAGGAACTTCAGAGAAAACATGAGGAAGAAATGAAAGAAATGGAGGAAAAAATGAAAAAACAGGAAGAAGACATGAAAAGAGAGAGAGAAAAGAGAGAAAAAGAACTTGCGGAAAAAGAAGAAATGATCAAGAAGGAAAAAGAGGACAAGGTGAAGGAAAAGGAAAAGAGAGAGCAAGAAGACAGCGAGAGGAAACACCAGGAAGAACTTCAACGACTGGAGTGGGAACAGAAATATGAAGCTTTGGAGAAAAAGAGCAAGCTAGAGTCAGAGGAAAAAGAAAGTGTTTACAGAGAGCTGGAGAAAAGCAAAGAAAAGATGAGAGAAGAAAGAGAGAACACAGAGAAACAGCAAAAAGAATGGTGGGAAAAAAGAAATCAAGAAGAGGAAGAGAGGAAACAGGAGGAAGAAACAAGAATCAGAAAACTTCAAGAAGAGTTTGAACAGGAAAGAGAAAACTATGAAAAGAAAAGAAAAGAGGAGGTTTTGAAAAAACAGAATGAAACAGAGAAGCTGAATAGTCAACAGCGAGAAGAAATTGAAAAGGAAAGAAAAGAAAAAGAAAAAGAATTGAAAGAAATGGAAGAAAACGTAAAGAAGGAGAGAGAGGCCAGAATGAAAGAACGACAAATGAGAGAAGAAGAAGACAGGAAGAGAAAAGGAGAGGAAGAACTTCAACGACTGGAGTGGGAACAGAAATGTGAAGCTTTGGTGAAAAAGAGCAAGTTAGAGTCAGAGGAAAAAGAAAGTGTTTACAGACAGCTGGAAGAAAACAGAGAAAAGATGAGAGAAGAAAGAGAAAACGTAGAGAAACAGCAAAAAGAGAGGTGGGAAAAAAGAATTCAAGAAGATGAACAGAGGAGACAAAAGGAAGGAACAAGAATCAGAAAACTTCAAGAAGAGTTTGAACAGGAGAGAAAAAACAATGAAAAGAAAAGAGAAGAAGAGGAACAAAGAAGGCGTGAAGAAGAGGAGAAGGAGAAAAAAAGGATGGAGGAAAACTTCAAAATGCAACTAGGGGAAATGCAGAAAAATCATGAAAAAGAGGCCAGGATTCAAGCGGAGAAGCACAATGAGTTCATTGAGAAGAAAAACAAGGAATATGACAGTTTGAAGGAACTCTCAGCCCAACAGCAAAAAGAGAAGCAGGAGCAGTACGATCGATTATTTGATCTCTCTGTCCACGATGAAAATGAATTCACACAAGTTTTACGTGAACTTCAACTCAGACACAAGCAGGCGACGGCTGACTTGTCAGTGCAACTCTTAATCCAGAAAGAAAACTACAAGGACGTCACAGAAGAAACCTATGATAAAGTCATGAATGCCTACTTTGAGAAAGGCATGAAAGTCCTGAAGGAAAAACTCAAAAAGGAACTAGACATCCTTAAAAAAGACCTTTTATCCCAAAATGAGAGGAAGGAGAATGAACAAACAGAGCAGCTACAGAAAAAACACAATCTAGAAATGGGAGACACAAAGAGGAGTGAAAAGCAAGAAGAACAGGGCTCAAAAGAAGCATCTAAGAAAATGTCTGAAAAGCATGAGAATGAAATGACAGAGTTGAAAACAGAACTAAAAAGCAGGCAAGAAGACATAAAGAAATGCATGGATTCCTTACAGGCAGAGTATACAGAAAATATGGAAAATCTTGAGACATATGTTTTTGAAAAGATGAAGGTGTTGCAGCTCGAACATAACAAAAAGATGAAGGCGTTAAATCAGAAACAGACAAAAGATGATGCATGGCAGCAACAAAAAGATGAACTGCAGAAGAAACACGAAGAGACTCTGAATCAACTAAAACAGACGGTGGTTGGAGAATGGCAGCAACAAAAAGATGAACTGCAGAAGAAACCCAAAGAGAGTGGTGGTCGTAGTTGCTCGATTCTTTGAGGTTTTAAACACCAAATGTACATGTACAGTACATGTTAGATAAAACATTTACATGTTAAGGAGGCTGTCTTAATTGCTCTCAGTCTGGATTTGAAGTCATTCAATGAGATGAGTTCTGTTAGTTTCCAGTCCTGTTGTAACTGGTTCCATGTGGAAGGGGCAGAGAAGACAAAAGCCCCTTTTCCCAGCTCAGTGCAGTGGGTATATATTTTTTTTAAAGTTTACTTGAAGCTTTTCTACTTTTTTGGAGAGTATTTGGCTAATGTGTAATCTAAATAATGCAGATAGTGGAATGAAATGGTCTGTCAGAGATTATTAACAGACGAATCTGGGGCAGAAACAACTTTTTGTTTCACAATCACATTAATCCGTATTGTTTCTGCCTTGCTGAGTCTGACAAAGTTTCAGATTTATTTCTTTGATTATTTACATGCAGTGGTGCAGCACAGTTAGCCAGTCAAAAGTTTTTACACCATGCTGCCACTAGAGGGCGCTCTGTATTTGAGAGTGGACTTGTTCCTGATGTGACCACTTCTCACTCACTCTGAATGTGCATCATTAGCACAGCATCATTGTTTTTTATTAAAAATGTTTCTTATCTTGAGAAAGGTTTTTGTGTTTCTTCTTTTTGTCTTTGATACTTACTGATGCATGTCCTCAACACCCATGTGGTAAATAATGAATTAATGTTTAGTTAAATATGTCCTAAGTCACAAAAATGTTTAATTTTAATGAGAGAAATTGATCAATTTTTGTGCAATAACCTGGAAAATTATGATAAAAAAACTGTGAGACTTTACATTGGCATTTTGAGAGAAATCACTGAACGATTTACATCCACAAAGTCTCGGTGTAAATTTTAAAAAAAATTTATCAAAAACCCAATTGATGAGATATCTGGATCAGAATTGTTCTATTTACTCAGTAGTTATCAAAGTTTTCAATAACATTGATTTTTTCATTTCAGGTGTCCCGTTAATGGGAAAGGGTCCTGTTAAATGAATCCCCCCAAAAAAGGCACAATGTGAATCATGGTTTGGTCATGAAGAAAATTAAGATTTGAAGACTCAGGAAAACTACAGGACAAATTATGAAAGAAATGTACTGTCAGGTCTGTGAATTTGTACATGACACAAAAACTAATGGAATCAGTGACAATGTTGGATAAAGGAATGAGACAATGAGGAAAACATCAATAATGGAAGACAAGAGTTTTAGGGTTCTTCCAAAAAATGAGTCCTCCCACTGAATTCTTTAAAATAGAAACTTAAATATCTGCTCTTTACTGTGAAACATTGTGTCCACTTGTGTCTGTTGATTGGCTTTTATGATAAATTTCTTCAATTGTGAAGAGACTTTATGGACACCCTGTATTCAAAACAGGATTTCTACACATCCTTAAAAGGGCTTAAATTCATATATTTTTAATAAATTCTATAAATTAAGGCCTTAAACAGTCTTGAATTCATTGAAATGTTATATTCTGGTCTTAAATAAATGACTCCAAGGTCTTACATTTGTCAGTGCAGGATTTGTTAATGTTTTTTTTCTTGCTTTTTTTTTTGCAAGACTTTTCGAGGAGACTTAGAGTGAAAACTTTCTTAGAAGCTGCTGATATAAATTTTTATCTGCATCCTGGGTCACTGCTTACACTTTTACATACAGACATTAACCCTGTGGTGCATAGTGGTCACTACAGTGGACACCTGTTTAAAACTTGTTTACTCCTAAATTCAATGGTTCATGTGGTGGAAATTCATATTAGTCTGTGTCAGGATATTTTTATTCTTCTTAGGGTCTGAAAAAATGTTTTCAATTTTTTTTTCCGACATATATATTTTTAAATGTTATAGACAAATATTTGAGGGTGAAAAAGCTTATAAACTATAAATTATTCAGTGTTAAAAATGGATGAAAGAGAGTTAAAATGTTTTGCAAAGCATTAAAGAAAGATTATTCACGCCTTAAGACAAATAAAAACACTCGAGAGAAAAATCCTGACACTGACTTAAGGGGGTTAATCAGAAAAAATCACTTTATGTTAAAAAAAACAGTCAGAAACTAAACTTGAATGAGTCTCATTAAGTGACACACGCTTTGATTTGATTCTAATGCAGCAGGATTCCCCATCCACCGACCATATTTATGTGTTTTTGGTCTTAAATATAATTTTAAGTGATATTAAAAAGGTCTTAAAAAGTCTTAAATTTGACTTCCTGAAACCTGCAGGGACCCTGTAATATGACAATAGCTTTAAAATAATTGATGTTACCATTCCTGCACGTTATGATTTTTTATACTGGTTTTTAAAATCTTATGTTGTTTTATGCAGAGGGGAAACAGCTCATTATGGGAGTGGAAAAAAAGTTTGTGTTTCACTAATGTCTGTTATTTTAGAGACACTAGCTGTGCCTGATTTCACAAACATGTTTTACATTTCTAAGAGAGAGCTCCTCCCTTTTTCTGCAGCCTTTAGTTTCTGCTCATTACCATGGACATCAGCATGTAGAGACCTGAAACCTGCTCACTCACTCACTCACTCACTCACTCACTCAGTGTCCTCTGTCAGTCAAAAAACCTCTGATACAGGTGAAGGCAGACATGTCGCTGTAACTATCCCTGCTGCAGGTTTCTCGTCTCTGCACGTTTAAAAAAAAAAAAAGTAGGTCTTTATTCTGACAGCACCTTCAGGTCGAGGGTTCCCATCCTGTCAGGAAGTCGCTGCAGCGCTCACTCCTTTTTTGGTCATTGTGTTTGGCATGTTAATTGGTCGCTGAGTGAGTGTGTGGCGCGGCGCACAGACACTCCTCCGGCTCCCTGAACAGGCCTGAACCGGCTGGAGAATGTGGGAAATGTCAGTGCTGCCTGGCTCCAGGGCGATGTTCACAGGTCAGGGCTCTGAAGCAGCGTGAATCCTGCACAGTCGAGCTCTGCACCAGGACCAGGACTTCAAATACTGATATAACTACTTTAAAATTACAACTATAGCGTTCAGGTCATCAGTTTGGTAACTTTCTGTTTATTTTTCTCTGAAAAATAACAAATGCTGCTCGAGGTTAAACAGCTCAAAGGCTTTACTCCTTAAAACAAGCGTCGCTGGTTTGACTCCAACTGCTTCGACTCTTTACTGCACAACCTCACCTGCTCTGTTCACCATCAACCTCTCAATAAATAACACCAAAGATTTGACTTTTACCAAGGCATGCATTTGGTCTTTTTTAAAACTCTGCCTTTCTTTGTTTGAGAAAAGTTTTCCCAGGATACAAAGTGACAGGGTATTGTTTTTATTTGTAGTTTGAAAGGTGAGTGCAAAAAAACTTTGGAAGTTTGTAGGGTAGGTAAGTTGGCGACTACATTTAGCTCCTCACAGCTCGGTGCTCTGATACATGTCTGTAACGTTAGTGAATCTTGGTTGGTTCCTACCAGTGCTCATCTACCAACTCCAACCTCACCAAGCAGAGCATTTTTTCTTGTTCTCTTGAGCAAATCCAGACACATACTGAGAAACTGCATTTATACCCTGAAGTGAGCTCTAAGGTTAGATATTTAGGTGAGAATATTTGTCTCTTCTGTCCTCTTTCAGCTTTTCTTCTCCTCAGAGTTTCGTCGTTGATGCGTCATCAAACACAAATGAGTCTGGATGTTGTTGCTGTTGCCACTTCCTCCTCTGGTTAAAGTAACTTTAAAGAGGTCAGCAGCTTAGAGGATTCTCTACAAGCTCTGCTGTCACACTGCAAAAATGGAAATCTAAGCAAGTCATTCTGTCTTATATGTAGTAAAAAATGTCTTATTGTTCTTAATTTGAGCCACATTCACCAGACCAGGTCATAACAATGTCTCATTTCAAGTTTTTTAAGACAAAAATGAGGTGTAAATTGCTTGTAACAAGTCAAAAAAATCTGCCAATGGGATAAGACGAATTTGCCCGGGAAGTTTCTTGAAATTAGAAAGATGTCTTAAAACAAGAATCTTTTATCTTATCCCATTGGCAGATTTTTTTTTGACTTGTTACAAGCAATTGATGCCTCATTTTTGTCTTTAAAAAACTTGAAATGAGACATTTGTATGACCTTGTCTAGTAAATGTGGCTCAAATCAAGAATACTAAGACAAATTTGACTAAAAATAAGACATAATGACTTGCTTAGATTTCAGTTTTTGCAGTGCAGTGTCTGGATTGCAGGACAGGATGTTGCTTTTCTCACTCAGAGATGGTTGTGGTCACTAACTGTCATTATCTCCCCTCGGACAGGCACTGACCTTTTTACCACAGGGTCAACAGGCAGAACGAAAGAGACGGCCTACTTTTTGTGAAGTAATTAATTGCGAGGTGTGATAGGCAGTTTTGTTTTTTGCACCTTTTGTTGTTCACAGAATAAGAAGCAGAACATAAGCTTCTAAAAAATGATGCACAAAGAAAAATCCTCTGAATATTCTGCTTTTAAACTTTAAGGGCGAGCTCTCTCTGCACCTTTCTGCACAGTTAAATAACTCTCCTGCACCCTCAGGTAACTGCATCCTTCAGGTTTATGTTATGTAAAAGCAGCGAGACGTTTCTGCAGCCGCTCAGTGTCCTTATAAGGAGACAAGCTGCACTAAGTCAGAGCGAACAGGTTTTCTGTTTGTAAGGAGCGAAACAACGCGGAGTGACAGTTCAGTGACAGTTTGACTGTTTGTAACGATGAACAGAGTTTGAACGATTTATTTCAGACAATATTTGGATTTTCTTTGAGAATTTTGAAGAAGTTTTAGACGCTTGTGATCATGAATATTCACTCTGAGTCTTGAATCGTTAACCAGCTTGTTTGTTTCTCTCTCTCTTTGTGAATCTGTTTCATCCTCCTGTTAAAAGTTTAAACTTCTTAAATCTTCGTTAAGGTTTTCTAAAGTTCAGCAGGAGCTCAGAGAGTCTCAGTCCCTCCTCTGCAGCAGCAGCAGCAGCAGGTGTGTCACTCAGAGGAATTTTAGCTGCAGTTGAGTCCATACAAGGACAGGTGAGTCTGACAGCCATGGAGGGGGGGGGGCGTGGTCACACCTGGACAGAGCAGCCTCAGGTAACGCCCCTGAAATCCTGCGTTACGTTTGGCCCAGTTTGGAGTTGCAAAAGGAAACGACAGAGAGAAAGAAAGAGCGCGTTTGTCTCTGTACGTGAGCGGAGAGCTGCAGAGGAGAGTGAAGCGGCTGCAGACGAACGTGTCTGAGCAGGTTCAGGGCGTGGACGCTACGACACAAACATCTCTGCAACGTAAAGGAGTTACTGTAAAGACACGAGTTAGTCCTCCGAGTGTCTCCTGAGGTGTAAAACAGACTTTAGAGTGTGTTTATGAATAAAACACTGAGTGTGAGATAGTGTGAGCAGCCAAAGAGGAGAAAAAAAGAAACTAAACCTTTCCTTTATAAATGAAACAAGATGATACTTTCACGTCTGTCTGGGCCCAAATAAACCAGTCACTCATCACTGAGCTTTTACAACCAGGTATAAAGAAGAAAAGAAAACACTGTTGCATGCAAACTAAGCAAAAATACGTCACTTTTTCATTCCCATAATGTCAGGTTTGTGCTCAGGCCTCGCTCTCAGCTCTGCAAACACAGACAGAGTTGACAGAGCTGCAGCAGATTCAGGAGCTTTATCTCACTGAGGTTATTTGTGGAGTCACAACCTGAAGAACTTCAAACTTCCTGCAAACTTTACGACACTCAAGATCCTGGATAATTCAGAGACAAACCTGCATTTGTGTCTGATCTTCTGTATTTGATGCCAAACAATTAACAGTGCAAAAAGTGAAATTGAAGCAAGTGTTTAATTCACAATATACAAAAACAAAAACGACTCTCAAATTGTTGTTGAAGAGTGAAAAACATCTTTAGATGCAGGAACAAAAGTGTATTTGTTTAGCTTCTTGCATCATTCCTGGAAATTTCCCAGGAATTTTGCTCTTTGTTGTCTTTTAATATGTTGAAATAAGACATTTTTTATAGACTTTTCAGGTGAATATGGCTCCAATTATGATTAAATAAAGCAACTTTTTACTGAAAGAAGACATAATCAGCTTTTGCAGTGTTGCAGCATCCAGCACAAACACTCTCTCACCTGTACTGACTGTCTGTTTTTGTATCTGTTCTTAATAGATAAATGGAAAAAGGAGGCTGAAGAAAAAAAGAAATTATGAGGTAAAAGGCAGGTTCAATAGAAAAGAAAAAAGTGATAAAGAGGAAGAAATTAAAAAGTTTTGGAGTGAAGAAAGTCACAAAAGTGTACAGGTCATGGCTCAGAGCTCACATAATTCATTATAGATAATGAGATATAGATGTTAAGATAATTTATTGACTCGTGCAGAACAGGCTGCAGATTTTTGTTTTTGCCTTTTGATGTAAAGGTGTATGAGCTGCAGGGAGGGATGGAAAAAAAACACACTTGGTTTTTGAGGCAATGATCAGAAGATAGAAATACAAAATGAACAAAACCAGAGCTGGGGCTGAACTAATGTTGTCTTTGTTTTTTCAATCAAGTGTTTTTATTTACAGGTTTGTGTGGAGGGAGAGTCAAAGTTTAATCCCTGACCTGCTGTTTCCTTCCACCAGCTCTTCTCCTGACTCTGTTTACACGTTTAGTTCAGGTCTGATGAGCCTCAGAGGAATAAAAACACCTGTAAATAAAACATCAGAGCAGAGATGCAAACGAGGTGCAGCAGGATCCAGTGGAGCAGAGAAGAAACAAACACTGAGGTACACGACGCTGAGGAAATAAACTCATCTCTGCTCCTGGAAACTCGCCGCAGGTCCTGATTTTCAGGATTCTCTGGAAGCTCGGAGCCAGAAATAATCACTTCTTCTTTTCAGACTCTGTGTGATTTAAGAGCACGATCGTTTCACTCCAGGAGAAAAAACTCACATCAATATATAAATCAGTCAGACTTTATTTATCTTAGAGCAGTTTTCAGACACAAGATGGTGACGCAAAGTGCTTTACAAACAGAGAATTAATGATACGAATTAAATCAAGTAAGGTGACCAGACACCCCTCACCCACACACACACACACACACACACCCAAATGCATAAGAAGACCACACCTTAATTAAAATGTGTGTTTGCAAACTGAATGAATGAGTTTCTGCTGATGATTTTTCAACATGTTTTGATATATGAACACTTTGACATTAATTCTTCTGCAGCTTTCAGACACTTTCACTCTGTTTTGGTTTTTAGGAATAAAAAAAAGTTTGAAATCATCTCATGCAGCAGAAACTCTTCATGTTGGCGTTAAACATTCATGAAGTGTCACACCTTTATTCTGTCTCTCTGTTAAACTTTCATTATGTTTCTTTTTTTTTCGGATGCTTTGTCTGTCATAGAAGTTTGTAAACTTTTTTTTTAACAGGGCTATATAAATTAAGTTATAATTTAATAATTTCCTTTAAAAAAAAATAAATAAATAAAGAGATTGATTTAATGTGCACTTATTATTAAAGAAAAGCTATCAGTTTCATTTCAAAGAAAAATGCTTCCAGTGTTTTAAAATTCACAGATCATGTTTTAGTCAGTGAGAAATGAGCGTTTTGTTCTTTTGAATATTTTTTTTTAAATAAGGCTCATTCACTTCAGAACTTCAGAAAAATCAAAGAATGCGATTAAAACTAAATTAAGTCTTTGAAAACGGTTGAAGAAAACTTTAAAAGCCTATAAATTTCTATTATCCTCTATAAAGAACTGCTTTAAGTAGATTATTCAGCTCTTCCAGGCAGAAATAATCAAACAGGTCAACTCAGGTATTTTTCTGCTTTAGTTTGCATCAAAGTTTTTGGATATTTTGCACAAACTACTTTATATCTGCCATCTGCTTTTTCATTGTACTTTCATTATTATTCTGTACTGTTTCTCACAATCCTTCAGCTCTGCAGGATAAATTAAAAAACAAACACTGATGTTTTTAGAGCAGAAACTCTGCTCAACAACAACATCTCTGAGATAAATCTGTGGTGGAATTTTCCTTTGACTTCTGCGTCTCATTAATTATCTCAGTTTCCTCATAATGACGTAGACTTTCATCATCACTCCATTCATCATCCAAATGTAATTCACTCTTACAACAGGTTCAACTGCATCAGCTTCCGCTCTGTCAGGAGGAAAATCAGAGAGACTCCACATTTAAAGCTTGTTTCTGGCCTGATGGAAGAAGTGGATGATGATTTTTGCTGGTAAATACAATAACCATGTTCTGAAAACCCCTAAAGTGGACCCCCCCCCAACCCAAACATTTATTTAAAACACTCATTTACTGTTTGAAGGAAACTTTTCTATAATGGAAACATAAATAATACATGGAAGCCCATTTCTGCCAGTTGAAAATATAAAAATTAAAAGATGGCTTTGTTATGATTTTTCTTGCTCATATAAACTCAATTTCTGTCTTTTTGATCTCATATTTTGACTTAAACCTTATGTGATAACTTTTTAACTGAACACATCGACTTTTTCCCCATCATTTTACTTTTTTCCCCCTTAAATTTTAACATTTTATCACCAAAACTTCAACTTTTAATTCTATAACTTTGTCTTTTTAGCTCAAATTTTCATTTTTAATTTTTTTTTTTTGGAGTTTTACACTTTTGTTGTACAATTTTGCCTTTTTACCCCATAACTTGAATGCTATATGTAAAAATGTTGACTTTTTTTCCCCTCATAATTGAGTCTTTAATTACAAAAGTGCTACTTTTCATCTCAGAATTTTGTTTTTATCATAAAATATCTTCTTCTTATCCAAGAATTTTATGTTTTTATCGCACAATTTTGATTTTATTTATCAGAATTTGGTCTTTCTATCACAAAATTTTGACTTAACATGGTCCAAACTAAAAGAGGAGAACTAGCATAAATCTCTCTGTAAAAGTGCATTTTCACTTCAGCATTTTCTGTCTAGTACTGCAGCTTCAAACAGTCAGAGTTTAATGTTTTTATCTCGACATCTTGAGTTCAGGTTGGTGAATAATCAGAATAATCTCAGTGTTTCAGTGCAGCTTTGATTTATTATAAATATCAACGATTTGAAGAACAAGCTGAGAAAAACACAACAACATTTTTTGTAATTTTATAAAATTACCTTGGACATAATTTTACCACCAAAAAGGAGAAACGTTTGGGAATAAAGAGGACGTTTGGTTTCGATTAATATTTAAGGACCAGTCTGCAGGAATGAGGATAACTGGTGCAGGATTAAACTACGGTGGCCTATGAGGAGAGAAAACTGCTGTGATGCACGAGTGTCTGTGAAGTTTTTATCATCAGAAACTTTTTTTAAACACGTTTTCTCTTTACATCTTGGACGACCAGTAAAGAAAAATGTCAAAAATTTTATCAGTTGAAGATGTAAAATCTCAGACCTCAGGACTGAGTCTGAGCTCAGGTTTGTTTCCTGGTTCAGTCACACGCCCTGATCACAGGAGCCCGGCCCCAGGCGCCTTTACTACATGTCACTCCCTCCTTCACTCTTTCTCTGTTTGCTGCTCTGTCAACTCTCCTCTCTTTGTAAAAGTGTTAAAATCAAAAATAAAAGACTCGTTTTAAGTTATCTGCACATTCAGGTGATTGAACAGTCGTTTAAACTCAACTTTAAATGAGCCTGGAGCTAAAAAACTGCGGAATGCTCCTTTAATTCTTCTGTATTACAGCCTGTGGAGCTGCTGTGGTGCAACTTTAACTGTGAAATAATCTTTATGGATAAATTTAGACTTTTATTCTTCAGTTTTTTCACATTAAAGGAATAAAAAGTTCTGACTGCAGGGAGAAAAATAAAGATCAGTTTGTGTGATCTGCTCCTGAAACTGGTTTTCTTTTTCTGTTTCACAGTTTTTATCAAACCCCAGCATCAGAAATCCTGATCCAAACCAGTTTGACTAAGTTTCTCATCTTTCACTGAAACAGAAAAAGCAGAAGAGGTGAAGAAGAAGAAGAAGAAGAAGAATTACAGGTGAGTTTTTCTTTCATCACCTGGACAAAAAACCTGCACAGGAAGAAGTTTCATTTAACTTTTATTGACTCATGGTGAAGTTTTTTGGAGAGAGGAGTCTCGACCAATCACAGCCCTCCAGGCTCTTCTCAGCAGGGTGCACCCCCCCCCCCCCCCCCTTCTCCCGCCCCTGTGACAGATGCTCGCGGCAGCCCATCAGGGCGCGAGCTGCGAGAAACGGAGGGACCCTGCTCACCTGGACCAATCAGAGCGCTCCGTCAGACAACCTTACCTTTTATGGACAACGCCAGGAGGCCCGCGTGCGCGAATAAAACCGGTGAGACGAAGGTGGAGATGCTGCATTCTCCGAGCACAGCTGGGGCAGAGAAACTCCTGCACAACTTCACCTAAGGACTCACCTGAGACTCACCTGCACAGGTAAGAACACACACACACACACACACATAGACACACTTTCAGCTCCATTCATGCGTCATATGCGTAAAAACAAAAACAAAACTGTGAATGAATGAAGTTTAAAGAGAAGATGCAGATTTTTATCATCATGACTGAGTTTGTGCAGGTGTGACAGCAGCATGACAGCAAACTGAAAACTTTCTTCTTCTAAATATTCACCTTTAAAGAAGTCAAACATCTTTTTAAAACAACAAAAAAAAGTCATTGAGGATGAATGAAAAAGTTTATTCTCTGATCTGAAGCTTTGGGAGGAAGAAGGGCGTGTTCCTGCCTCTAAAGGGTTAAATCAGTCTGCTGGTATGAGGATGTAGATTTTCACTGTCACTTCCTGCAGCTGAAATTGAATTAAAATTATAATGTTTCCTGTAGAAAGAGGATGAAGTTTGTAGTTTGTCTCAGATTTTTTTTTTTTTTTTAGCTCTGATGAATTTGGGTCAGAGTTTCCTTGAATGATTTCAGGGTGTGAACCTCCTGTCAGCATCCTCGCTGTCCCACATTAAAACCACATGATTGGCTGATTCCACTCTCAGAGCTGAGAGGAGGAGGTGATAATTAAAAAAAAAAGGGTGCAGCAGCTGTGGATGTAAGGAGTGTTACATCACGAGCGTTGAGGCGTAGCTGCGTTTGTCAAACAGGAGTGGCCTCCTGCTCTGCCTCGACTTGTTTGTGATGCCCTCGGGCTGCAGGACTCAGAGGTGGAGGTGAATTTTCTGGTTGTTCGACTTTAGAGCAGCTACGCCTCCTCCTCCTCCTCCTCCAAAAAAAAAACAAAAAAAAACCACAACCTGCAGAAAGTGGATCAGACAGGAAGCAGAAGTGACACAACCTCAGGATGTTGAGTCATGTGGAGATTCACGAGTGACGTGTTGAAATCTTGAGTTTGAAAATGAAACCATAAAAATAAGATTGATTTTTCTTTTTGATCAAATTTAGTTTGAATTCTTGGAAAAAAATCCGAAAAGCTGACTCATCATGGGTTTAAATCACTTCCTCTGGATGTTTTTGTGCAGAAACTTCTTGTTACTGGAGTTGAAGTTTGAGTTTGTGAGCGTAGATTTGTGCAGAAATATTTCAGGAGTCTGGTTTGACTGTAATCTAAGACCTAACACTGATTTATTCAGTCACTTCTGAGTTACACCTTCAGTCTGACTTCAGTCAAACCTGTAACTGCACGTTTTCCCTTTTTAATGAGAAAAATTGAGGGTAGTTGGACCTTGTTTGCATGAAAGTAGACTCTGTTTTTTGCAGTAAAATATTGATTTTGTGCTCAAATTAATTCCAGAAAAACAGGAGTTTTAAGATTTTTTTGTGCTCTTATTGCATGAAATATTTTCCTCATCTGTGTTTTTTTTTTCTTTTCGCAGACATGGATGACGACGTTGCTGCCCTGGTTGTCGACAACGGCTCCGGCATGTGCAAGGCCGGTTTCGCCGGCGACGACGCCCCTCGCGCCGTCTTCCCCTCCATCGTCGGTCGCCCCAGACATCAGGTTCGTCGTCTTCCTTTCAGAGCGTTTTTCCTTTCTTAACGTTGTTGCAGAAAGAAGAGGTGATTAACTGTGAGTGTTGGTTTGCAGGGCGTGATGGTGGGAATGGGACAGAAGGACAGCTACGTGGGAGACGAGGCTCAGAGCAAGAGAGGTATCCTGACCCTGAAGTATCCCATCGAGCACGGCATCGTCACCAACTGGGACGACATGGAGAAGGTGAGACCGGAGCGAACACTCTGAAAGTCTGTGAACTTTCTCCTGAGTGTCGTGTAAACTCGACCTCAGTCGTCCTGCACGTGTTGCAAATATGAAACGGTTAAACTAACGCGGCGTCCTGTCTGCAGATCTGGCATCACACCTTCTACAACGAGCTGAGAGTTGCACCTGAGGAGCATCCAGTCCTGCTGACCGAGGCCCCCCTCAACCCCAAAGCCAACAGGGAGAAGATGACACAGGTGAGCAGGCTCCATACACAGCCTTAAAAAGTTACTGAAACATTATATTCTGGTCTTAAATAAATAACTCAAAGGTCTTAAAATTTATTAGGGCAGGATTTGTTTCAGTTTTATTGATATATTAGAGGGAGCAGTGTTCCTACAAATCCTTAAAAAGTCTTAAATTCATTAGAATTTTATATTCTGGTCTTAAATAAATAACTCAGAGGTCTTAAAATTTATCTGGGCAGGATTTGTTCATGTTTTTTTTTTGTGGGACTATTCAGAAGGAGACTTAGAGTGAAAACTTTCTTAAAAGCTGATATAAATTTTAACTGCATCCTGGGTCCCTGCTTTCACTTCTACATACAGACATCAACCCTGTGGTGCATAGTGACACATATTTAAAAGTTATTTACTCCTAAATTCATATTAACCTGTGTCAGGATATTTTTATTCTTCTTAGGGCCTAAAAAAATGTTTTCAATTCTTTTTCCAAACATTTTTATATTTTTTAAAAAGTTATAGACAAACATTTGACGGTGAAGAAGCTTAAAAACTATAAATTATTCAGTGTTAAAATGGATGAAAGAGTTAAAATGTTTCGCAAAGCATTAAAAAAAACACTGACTTTCATAATTTGTGCACCAGAGGGTTAATCAGAGAGAATCACTTTATGTTAAAAAAAAGTCAGAAACTAAACTTGAATGAGTCTCATTAAGTGACACATGCTGTAATTTGGTTGTAATGCATCAGGATCCTTAAACCATCGACTATATTTGTGATTTTTTGGTCTTAAATTTCATTCATACTGTGATTAAACACATAGATATTTAATGTAACAGCAGAATGCACATTTTTTAATTATTTATTGTTTTATTTAACCCACTTTGCAACTTGTTAAACTACCTCATTTAATATCTGCATTCTTGCACGACTCACTATTGCACTCATATTTTTAGCCTGTAAATATTAGTCTTGTGTATTTGCTGTTCTTTTGTCTATAGTTGTTGATAATCACTACCTTGTACAAGAGAGCACAGTGTACCATAACAAATTCCTTGTATGTTCAAGCAAACCTGGTGAATAAAGTTGATTCTGATTCAAAGTGGCATTAAAAGTCTTAAATTTGACTAAAACCTGCAGGTGTTCACTTATCCTGAAAACTTGTGAGTTTGTTTAGTTCGTCCACGCTGACGTCTGCGTTTGTTTCAGATTATGTTCGAGACCTTCAACTGCCCCGCCATGTACGTCGCCATCCAGGCCGTGCTGTCCCTGTACGCCTCCGGTCGTACCACAGGTGAGAGTGTGGTTACAGCAGCCTCTAGTGGCCGTCAGAGGAACTGCATGTACGTCCATCAGGAAAGATGACACGTTTGTTTTTGTGGCGCAGGTATCGTGCTGGACTCTGGAGATGGTGTCAGCCACACCGTGCCCATCTACGAGGGTTACGCTCTGCCTCATGCCATCCTGCGTCTGGATCTGGCCGGCAGAGACCTGACGGATTATCTGATGAAGATCCTGACGGAGAGAGGCTACAGCTTCACCACCACAGGTACCACGTCTGATTCACACACTCACAGTAACAGCAGGAGGCTCCTGAGCGTCTGCAGACTCTGAACTCTGAACTCTTTCCTTCCTGATCTGCAGCCGAGCGTGAGATCGTGCGTGACATCAAGGAGAAGCTCTGCTACGTGGCCCTGGACTTCGAGCAGGAGATGCAGACGGCCGCTTCCTCCTCCAGTCTGGAGAAGAGCTACGAGCTTCCTGACGGTCAGGTCATCACCATCGGGAACGAGCGTTTCCGCTGCCCCGAGGCGCTTTTCCAGCCCTCCTTCCTCGGTGAGTGAAGAGCTTCAACGGCGAATAAATATTCAGACAAAGACACTGGCATCCAAACAGAAATGGACTGAAAGTAGAGCTGGGTGATTTATTTCACCTTTATTTAACTTAATTTAACCAGAAAGACCCATTGAGATCAAGTCCTCTTTCACAAGAGTGACCTGAAACAAAGACAACAGCAAACAAGAACAACAAGATTTAAACTAAAAAAATAAAAGCAATTTGATAAATAAAGAGCAGGAGATTTTTGACAGACCACATGCACTTTCCGATGGAATTCTGTTATGATAGTGAGCGTCATAAATTTCAGAAACATGTGCGATAACAGCCAATAAGAATCAGCATTTTCCTGCTCCACTTCTGTTTCTAAGTTGAGCATCAATCAATCGTTGTACTGCACAAGCAACGTTAGACATGAAAGATGAGAAACTTTTACATATGCAGTTTCTTTTTTATATCAATGTTTATGTTTTAGGGAGTTTTCATTATTCTCGAGGGGGAACTTTGTTTATTTTAGGTCTTCCATTCCTGCAAAATATTGGTGTTGAACTTATCTCTAGTTTTAGTTTTTAGTCCAGATGCTTTAAAAGTGAGAATCTAAAAAGTATGAAAAAAATCATGAGAGGGATCAGATATGAAATAAAATGTGATTATTTTTTCTGCTGTATTTCTCAGCCTTCAGTGAAAGAAACATTTAAAAAAAAAAACTTTTTTCTTTGAAGTAGAGTTGTTACATAGAAATTGGTCCATTTGCAACATTTTGGGAATTCGTTTGACTTCAGCTGCTCAGAAATGATAAAAGTCAGAGTAAGAGCTCCCACTCCAACATTTATAGGTGTAAAAGTGAAAAACTGTTCTGCAGGAGTTATCTCCATGGTGATTGGCTCTCTGAGTGAACTGTCTCTGTTTCAGGTATGGAGTCCGCTGGCATCCACGAAACCACCTACAACAGCATCATGAAGTGTGACGTGGACATCCGTAAAGACCTGTACGCCAACACCGTGCTGTCCGGAGGAACCACCATGTACCCCGGCATCGCCGACCGTATGCAGAAAGAGATCACCGCCCTCGCTCCACCCACCATGAAAATCAAGGTACACACCTGTTCACCCCCCTCTAAATCAGTAAAACTACACTTTAGATCAGTGGTTCCCAAAGTGGGGGTCGGGAGACATTGACAGGGGGTCGTGGAATGTGTCCCAAAATCGAAAAACTATGAACAATTCCACATTTTATCCACTATTGTAAGAATAAAAGCAAAAATAGGGGTTAAAGATAATATAAAATTATGCAAACAGAAAATGTTCAATCTAAATTTCACATTTCTTTGTTGAAGTTTGATGCCGTGAACTCAGCAAAGTGCACATTTGTCAGTAAATTTTCTACTGGTCAGTTAAATTAAGTATCCTCTGGGTTTTTTGTTTGTTTTTTTTTCCGTTTTTGGATTGGTCCATTAGTTTTTGTACCACAGCAGGGGGTCACCAGTCTCTAGCGCTGCCATTTTGGGGGTCACAGGCGGAAAAGTTTGGGAACCCCTGCTTTAGATAAAGTTTCAGAGGAAGGTTGAGTCTGCAGGCTGAGTTTCTTCAAACTCTGCTGCCCCCTAGTGGACACTTCATCTGAAAACAAACACTTCCTGCCTTGACTTTGCAATCCTTTTTTTTTTTTTTTTTTCAGAGAAATTTTCAATCTAAACTCTTAATGCAACAAAAAGCTGCTCAGTTGTTTTATAACTTGAACCTTAAGATAACAAAAGCTCTGAGGCAGATTTTGATTTCTTAATTGACGAAGAGCAAACAGAATGAATCGTGTACAACAGGCTTGAATATCCTTAACTTATTCTTTGGCAATTAAGCTCTTCAGTTATTTTTTAGAGCAACTTAAGACAGAGCAAGGGAAGATACCAGTTTAAAGGTGTAAATGGAGGAAATAATGTGAAAATAAAGTCAAGAGCACAACAAAATAAAAAGTCTTCACTCCACCATCCATCCATCCATTCAGTCAGATGAAATCTGGCCTGAAGTGATAAACATATTCTCTCCATTTGGACCAGATTTGGTAAAATCTTTCCTCCTGAACTTTTATGGAAGAAGAGAACCTCCAGAATATAAATTTGATATTATTTCAATCCAGTCATCAATAGTTGGGGGATCAATACTCAGACATTTCTTTAAGGCAGATTTTCTTTTCATATTCCTGCCAGCAGTTTTTTTTTTTTAAACTCTAAAAGAGGAAATCAGAAGCATGTTTCCTGCTCTCACCAGTCGTCTCTTGCCCCCTTTCCTCCAGATCATCGCCCCCCCAGAGAGGAAGTACTCCGTCTGGATCGGAGGCTCCATCCTGGCCTCTCTCTCCACCTTCCAGCAGATGTGGATCAGCAAGCAGGAGTACGACGAGTCCGGCCCCTCCATCGTCCACCGCAAGTGCTTCTAAGAAACCTCTCCACCTCCACCTCCTCCTCCACCTCCTCGCCCTCTGCCCCCGCGGAGAAGTTAACGTCCCAAACGTTTCTGGTTTCTCTGGTGAACAGACTATAAGATTCCAGACGCCAAAAAAACACACGAGGTGAAACCAGCGACTGTTTTAACGTCTCAGCGCGGCAGAACCCGGCGACTACACCCCCCCACCTCCACCCCTGCAAACTCTCAAGCAACATTTCTGGACAGGTTCCTGGTCCTCGCCCCCCCCCTGGTGATAAACTGGAGTCAAAGAAAGCAAACAGTATTATCACTTCACCTCTTTTTTACCTTTTGTACCTCTGATCTTCTGTAGCAGGGAAACACCAGTTTGCTGTGGAGTCCTGAGTCTCTGGACTCAGAGTTCAGTTCTGTCTGTACTCAAGATTGTCAATAAAACGCCAACATTTGATGTTTACAGCTTCTCTCTGTCCTCTTTTTAATTCTCTTTCACATACAATACTCTAAAAGTAAAGAATCAGATTCAGAAATATTACCCCAAGAGGTTTTCCCCATGTTTTGTTTTACTTATCCTGTTTTCTGACCCTCTGCAGGTCAGATCCAGAGTTTAAAAAGTTCAAAGTGAAGTTTTGTATTTTTCTTTAGCTGCCAAAATCAAACTAGACTTGTTTAACAGATAAAATCTAAAGTGTTTGCATGCCTGACTCAAAAAAAAGAGACCTTTAGTGCAACATGACTCTTATATGAAAGAAAACACAAGCCTGGGTTTAAAAGGCAAGTTGGATTTATTTAGTTTAGCACCTTTGACAGAGAAGTCACAAGCTGCTTCTTTTAGAAAAAGAACCATAATTGATTTAAAGATGAACAATAACAATCACAGTCCAAGTTTACATCAAATCAAAAGCCAGGTCAAAAAATGTCTCCAGTCAGTGTTGGGCAGCAGCATCACTACAAATAGGGCTGAACGGTTATAGAAAAATCTAATTACGATTTTTCTGGCAGATATCGCGATTTCAATTCGATTCACGATTTTCTTTAAATCAAACTTTAGTGAAATTTTCACAATGTACAGTAACATTTACAAACTTGACAGAAAATTACATCAAACCATTGAAACATCTAAAGCTTTTCCTCTAATGTGAGGATGAAAATGAAAACTGAAGGTAAGAATTGTTTCAAATTTTTTTTAAATTGTCAATATTGTAATATAAGTGAAAATTTTGAGAAAAAAAAAACAAAATTCAGAGACAATAAGTCAAGATTTTGAGATGAAACGTCTTGAGTTTAAGACATCAGTTTGAGATTATGTGGGAAAAAAGTCCAAACTTTCTCATTTAAGGTCAAAATTTTAAGATGAAAAGTCTACATTTTGAAATAAAGGCAGTTTTTGAAATAAAGTTGAAATTTTGATTATGAAAGTCAAAATTCTAAGCTTTTAGTCGGAATTATAAGAAATAAATACAAAGGCAAAAAAATAAAAAGATTTTTCGATAAGTTGTCGAATTTGACTCTTCTCAAAACCTCACACCCATTCCTGCTTTTTCTAAACCAGACTTTTTAAATAGTATTTTTAGTTAAAAAAATGAAGAACAAAAAGAGCTATCTTTGACTCTTAACTTTTAAAAGTGATGTTGAGCAAAGTTTCCTTAATTGTGTCAAGTTCAATAAATTAAAATAAACAACAATCCCAAAGAAAAAATGATTTTTCCAACAGTCTCACACTCAAAGACAGGTGTGTGTGAAACAGCTGATATAACAGATCCTGGGTCAGTCAGGAGCAAAAGAAAAATCACAGCTTTAGCGATCACATGATCACCATGTTTGAAATTGCGATTTCGATCAAAAAACAATAAATTGTTCAGCCCTAACTACAAATGTTTAGTTTGGTGGTATATAATTGTAAATATGACAACTTTCAATTAGTTGATAGAATTAAAAAAAAAATTTATTCAGATGTGAAATTGCATGTAACTGGTTGATTAAAAGAATCTCAGATTTTAAGTTATTACAATGTGAAAACAACTGCAGCTTCCAGCTGAGTAAACACAAATCAGAAATAAAAGTTCAGCTACGCAAAAGCAAAACTGAAAAAAATGAGTTTATTTCCTTTACTGCAAACTTTTCTGACGTTTGTAGTCGCACAACTTTTCTTTCCTTGTTTTTCTTCGTCCGTCTTCTCTCTTCCTGAGTCATTTTACGTTCAACCTCATCGTCGGACTCAGTATCTGACATTCTGTGGTTTAGAGGCTAAAAGGAAATCACTGAATTAAGAAATGGCTTCATGTATGTCACATAATTATTAGATATCAACTGTAGTGTAGAACTTTAAGCTTGTAAAGTCAGGAGCAAGCTTTAAATCATTTTATATCAAGATTCATTAATGGAGATTGTGCTCAGCGCCTGCAAACAAAATTATCTTAGTTCATTTAAACATGAGGAGTTTTTAAAGCTTCTGTTGACTGAACTGATAGAGACGCAGCAATAAGAGATGATCTACTAAAACCAAGGGTGAAAGTCTTAAATTCTTGCTGGTACCAAACCTTCATCTATAGAAGCCCATTTCCGCCAGTTTAAAAAAAAAAAATAATAATAATAATAATTGGCTTTATTTCTTTTTAGATTTTTTTTTTTTTCCTATTAGCGCTAAATTTTGAGACAAAAGTCAAACTTTTTACTTAAAAGGTCAAAATTTGAGATAAAATATCAGATTCTTGAGATAA
>RPOG01001778.1:111681-126514 GCA_008086565.1 Thalassoma bifasciatum
GAGTGCAATATTTCCTTCCATCATGAATTGAGTATTTCATCACATGTATTTCTTTATTCTATGAAACCTGTGTTATTTGAACACATCTTTAAACTATTAAAATATAACATGTTTTTTTGTGTTTTGGTTCCTCAAACCCCCAAAATGTCAGGTGGTGCAACCGTCCTGACAAGTATCCACAGTAATTAAACTCTAAAAATTGAATGTCAGTTATTGTAAATGGAAATTAAAAATACAGTGGCATTATTTTATGCTTGAACCTTTTTAAATAAAACATTCTTTGCAAATAAAAAGAATTTTAAAGCTGTTGAGAAATGTAAAAAACTTTTGTCCCGTAATTTTCACCTTGTCAAATGTCAGGGTGGTGCAACCGTAACATTAGACTTTTATTTTAAAGTGAAGAGAATAAAACAGGAAACAGGAAACTGCATCAGCCAGAGGAGCCCAAATGACATTTGTGACCAAGTGGAAAAGTTTGTAGATTTCTCTGAAATACTGATAAAAAAGGTTTTTTCACTTCATTGGTGACTGGAACAATTTCCATGTCAGGTGGTACAACCAATGTAATAATGTGAAATGTTATTTTAACATCAAATTATTTATCTTATTCACAAATAAAAGAAATGAAACACACAAAATGAAAATGTATGAGTCACTACAGACACTTGAGAGATACTTGCCAATAATTTCACACAGAAAAAATAACAGGAACATATAAATATATTTTCATATATTTGGTTGCGCCACCTGACATTTTTGGGTGCTCAAATTAAAAATACTAAAAAATAATGAACCTAAAAACTTTGAAATGTTGGTCAACTACTGAAATCTGTTAGAAAACATAATTCTTCTCTCAGAAATATGTTTTTTATCCATTTTCAAAGAACTTTTTAACAACACGTTTTTAGACCCTCTTTTTGTCATTGACCCATGTGCTGGATTTATTTAATATTAGTGAGACCATATTCTGAGAAAAAAACAAAAAGAGGACCCTCTATGAAAGACCACAAAGTAGCTGCATAATCCAAACATTTATTAAAAACACTCCCAAAGAACATTTGAAGGAAAAACATTTGTATAATATCAATATGAAGAAGTTATGAAGCTGATTTCTGCCGGTTAGAAATTAAAATTAGAAAAAAAAACTGGCTTTGTTGAGATTTCTCCCTCTGTTTTTTTCCCACATAAAAAGTCCAAAAATTTTGAGGTATGACAATTTCCAACTTTTGCCCCATAATGTAATTGATATCTCGAAATTTTGACTTACCCTTTCAGAATTTTGACTTTTGTGTGTGTGTGTGTGGGACGACAGATGCCACAAATAATAATAAATAGAAAAAAAGAATGCATAAATGAAATAGAATAGCATGGAACCATCTACGTAATTTTCAACAATTATGTGGCAGAAACCAAAGTTATGACAAAATAACTTTTAAAATCAGATCAAATTGAGCTGAAAACAACAGAAGCGGTTCGATGTTGCACTTCACAATTGTTGAAAAGATGATTGTTGAAAATAACAAAGTGCAAAACTTAATAAATGAGTTTGGTTTGTGTGAAAGAACAGAGTCTGATGTTCCAAGAAAGAAGAGAAATAGATATGAGGATGGTTTTGACTCAAACTTACTGGGAGCAGGGAGTGCAAGGGTGCGGCATTGGTTTGTGTTACTTTCAGGTGAACCTGTGGGAAAAAGTTTTCACATAGTTTCAACTATTGTTGGTAGATAAATACAGACAAGTGGCTTAACCCGAAACCAGTCTCTTTGACACGTGGCATGAAATAAACAAGGTGCCAAATGTTCAAACCAAACTTTTTTGGATTGAAAAACCAAACAAACAAACAAAAGTCCAACACAACATTGACTTAAAACTACTAGTCTGTGGAAACTTTTACCATTGATAATTATAATTATGAAACAAATCTCCCTCTATTTCTAAAATCTGAGTCTTTAAACAGTGGCCCCTCTACTTTTTTTGTGGTGATCAACTCTTTTGAAGCCATAGCAAACCAATTCAAAATTTGCCTAATCTATGAATAAACATGATTTTGTTAGGGTTACACTTCAAAACTACTGTTAAAAACTGAAATGAATGAATTTCACAAATCCCCTGATTTGATTTCACACTTTCATAAAAACAATCAATACTTTTTAAAAATTGTTTAGGGGCTTTAAGGGGCTCTTTAGGGGCTCCGTACATAAGATATGCTGCTGCAGTTTAAAAGATTCAAAGGAATCAATAAGTTCAATTTGTAATGGGTATAAATTGTGTTTCATGTATGAGTCCAAAAGTTTAAAAAGCTGTTCAAAGTAACTGGGTATCAGCAGGGGTGAAAGTAAGCCGGTACTGTCCAGTACTGAGTACCACTAAAAGACCCAGTGGTGGTACTCAGCACCAGGAGGACGTGATGATTTCAACTTTTTTATCTAAAAATTTGGTATCTTATCTCACATTTTGACTTTTAAATTCATTGTTTCGGCTTTTAATCTCAAATTTTGATATCTTGTCTCCAATTTTTCACTTTTTATCTAAAAATTTTGACTTCCTCCCTCAACTAAAGTTGAAAAGTAGAGTTTTAAGACTATGAGATAGATTTTTTACAATATGAGATAGAGTTTAAAACTAGGATAGAGTTTAAAAGTTGAAAGAGTGGACTTTAAAACTGAAAGAGAGGAGAACTAAAGTCGAAAAATAGATTTTTTTTTAGACTATAAGGTAGAGTTTATAACTGAAAAATTCTTTGTTAAAACTGGTTTTATCTCAAAATTAACAGACTATAGGGGCAAAAAAAAAAAAAAAAAAAAAAAAAAAAATTTTTTTTTTTTTTTTTTTTTTTTTTTTTAACAGAAATGGACTTGAAGGTTCAGTACCAGCAAGAGCTGATCTCTACTTTCACCCCTGGGTATCAGTTAAACAAAGTATAAAAAGCTTTCATGTGTTTTATTTTGGTTTTATTGTGAAGGGCTAAAAGGAAGTGCTGTGTAATCAACAGCTGCCTGTCATTAATTTTACCGGAGTAAAACCGGAAGTGGTGCGTTTGTGTAAACTTGACCGCGAGAAATGCAGAGAAACCGACGACATGTGAAAATAGATGAGTTTGTAGACTGTTAACCCAACAGTTTGCAAAGTAAACTCGTTTATTATGGACAATTTCAGCCCGAAGTTTGACGTAAAGTAGGTTGTTTGTGAAACTTTTTGACGCAGTTTAGCACCGTTAGCATGTAGCATCCGTTGGTTAACTCAGCTGTTTTTCATCATTCTGGGCTGGATGTAAAGATTGGTCATTAAAAGAGAGCTAAGAGACTGCTGGGAGAGTTTTATTGAATTTCATCTTTACTTTCCCTGGAGTTTAATCCTGTATCCGAGGACGACGATCGAGCCGCCATCTTAGGACAGGGTTCGTGTTTCTTCTTCCGGTGATGAACTTGAACTGGAGGTTTGTAAGTACTGAACTACTTTAATTGGTTTTCTCCTAGATTGATATTTGCTGTTTCCCTTTTTTGTGTCTGAGTGCAATATTTCCTTCCATCATGAATTGAGTATTTCATCACATGTATTTCTTTATTCTATGAAACCTGTGTTATTTGAACACATCTTTAAACTATTAAAATATAACATGTTTTTCTGTGTTTTGGTTCCTCAAACCCCCAAAATGTCAGGTGGTGCAACCGTCCTGACAAGTATCCACAGTAATTAAACTCTAAAAATTGAATGTCAGTTATTGTAAATGGAAATTAAAAATACAGTGGCATTATTTTATGCTTCAACCTTTTTAAATAAAACATTCTTTGCAAATAAAAAGAGTTTTAAAGCTGTTGAGAAATGTAAAAAACTTTTGTCCCGTAATTTTCACCTTGTCAAATGTCAGGGTGGTGCAACCGTAACATTAGACTTTTATTTTAAAGTGAAGAGAATAAAACAGGAAACAGGAAACTGCATCAGCCAGAGGAGCCCAAATGACATTTGTGACCAAGTGGAAAAGTTTGTAGATTTCTCTGAAATACTGATAAAAAAGGTTTTTTCACTTCATTGGTGACTGGAACAATTTCCATGTCAGGTGGTACAACCAATGTAATAATGTGAAATGTTATTTTAACATCAAATTATTTATCTTATTCACAAATAAAAGAAATGAAACACACAAAATGAAAATGTATGAGTCACTACAGACACTTGAGAGATACTTGCCAATAATTTCACACAGAAAAAATAACAGGAACATATAAATATATTTTCATATATTTGGTTGCANCTCACTACTAGTCGCCGTAAGTCACGAGGTTTGAGGAGGGAAAAAAACATAATAATGCCACATGTGGCTGCTTTTGGGTGCACTTTTCAGTCCAAAGGAAACAAGGAGACTGATGTTAGTCTGCACAGCTTCCCAAAAGACAAGAGAAGAAGGAAGTTGTGGGAAATGGCTTGTGGGCGTAAACAACTTCCCATGGAGCCGCGGCTATGTTCTGGCCACTTCTCCCCAGAAGCATTTGCTGCATTTAGCCGGCCCATGCTGATGAAAGAGCTGACAGGTGTGGGTCATTATAAACGGAGACTAAAGCCAAATGCTGTGCCGACTATTTTCCAACACAAACCCACAAAACTTCCTCTGGAAACCACTGAAGTCCGCTCCAGGACTTATATGATCCTGTATGAGATCGAGCCAGGTGCAACCATATGACATCACTACCCAGACGTTATTGCGGCGTAAACAACAATGGCGGCCTACAGGTGAAAATATTTTTTCAAATTTTATACAAACTAAGATATTTTGAGGGATTTTATTATCGTTCTTATGTAGCTGGTAAAAACACTGATCATTTAGGAAAATGACGTTCTGGTAGCCAGGGTTCCTTTTAACATCAAGTTACCTCTTGTGTCACCTGTGCTGTTTAAAAAAGCGGTTTCCAAACTGTTTTGTGAATCAAGTATTTTACTTTACCAGGTGGGTTTTGAGAGTCAGGTTCACTGGTCCTGGTTTCATTGGTTTCACTGGTGTCTCTACATCCAAAGAGCCACGCTGCACCGGTGCATAAAGAACATAAAGGCCATTATTCATTCATCGATCCACATTTCAGCTGTAATGCCTGAAAATAATGACGATCGGTGACAAGTTCATGTGATTGTGTTCTTATCCTTAGAACAGGTCAATTTAGCCTTTTCATGACAATATCAGAAATCACACACTGAAGAATAACATTCCAAAAATAGAGACTCAGACAAAAGTTACTCAAAACTTTTTACTCCACTTCTGTAAGACTCCCGAATAGGAGGGCTTAACCTCATCTCTATTTTGACTGATGTGAAATGGTAAAACTGAGTTTTTATTTCTCTGAGCTGAAAGACTTGATGGCTGTACAATCACACCTACAGCTCAGATATAAAAACAACAGTATCTTCTGTTGGATCTTAAATCTGGACAGATACAGTCATGAACTGTTCTCGGTGTCATCGACAGCCTCAGTTCAGTCTCTGTTAGATCAGTTTTACCTAATTTACGGAAGCAGCATCCCATGATGGCTCTCTGGAGACTTTTCAGATCACCTGAAGATAAGAAAAATGTGTATCTGTTAGTTTGTAGATTTGAAAAAAAAAGATCCAAAAACCTTGGACACTTTTAAAATAATTTGGTTTCGTAAGTTCAGATCAAGTAACCCACAGTCTAAAAATATAAAACAATATTGAAGAGCTAAAGAATGAATTCCAATTCCTGTCTTAACCCTCAATCTCAAAATGCGCACTCCCACAAAGTGTAAGTGCTTTCATGATTCTCAAGATGTTAAGGTTGAGGGTTAAGTTTGAGGCTGTATCTCCCTCAATACTGAGATTCTCCGACACCACCCTTGGGACTAAGGGCTACCCAGAATGCATTGCGTATTGTCGGTAAATAAACATGGCGTCCAAAGCGGCAGAGAAGGCGAGCTACAAATTAAGTATTTTCTTTGTTAATGGAGATATAAATATTACGAAAACCATTGTATTATCTTAGTTTAGACCCATTTTATGGATTATTTACCTCGTTGTTGCATAACATTTGTTTTTATTTTACGATCTTTTGTCAATAGCGTCTGGTGCTGACAAGCCATGTTGCTATCGTTTAAGTTAGTTAACGTTACAAAATGTTCATTTTTCCCCGTGGTAATGTAATTGTTTATCAAGATAACAGCCTATATAACATGCTTGTGCCGATAATGGTATAAGATGACCGGGCTAATGTCATCTCCTGTAGCTGCAGAGTTATGTAACGATAGTTATAGCTGGTGTTTACCTTTCAATAAACTATGGTTTGCTGTGACAGCTGAATATGTCCATGGTTGTGTTATTTATACAGATATTTTTTTGATAACGCTAACCGAAGGAATAACTGACAGACAGTCCACAACAATTTCATTTGCATTTAAGGGGTGTCCCATTTCTAAGTCACAAGATAGACCTTAACACTTGGTTTTGAGGGCGAACAAGATTGAGGGTTGAGAAAGGAATTGGAATTGGGCCAAAATCTGCTGTTTTGTTAAGAGTCTGGTCGAGGCTGGCTCTGGAAGTACAGGAAGTCACACACATACACACCAAACTAAAAAAGCCAAAGCAGAAATAAACATGTTTACAGCCTGATACTGAAAAAAAGACTGCTAAATTCGCTATCAGTCGTTGCTGTTTTCTGGTCGTTCATTTTTCCTCAACTGTCTGACTACTTTGGGTTACAAAGTTTTCAAAGGTGCTTTATAAATAAAAGTCATTATTAATGTTCAGCATAACAATGAAAATAGAAACTAGTCTTTTTACTGTCTGAAGGGCCAAAACCTGAAGTCACTATTCTTGACTCTTTTCTTGTCACTTTGGTATTTCTGGTATGAATTGTATTCTTTAAGTTTTCTAACATTAGAACCATTATTTTCTTGGATTGGCTACACGGGGTTAGTGACAGATGATATGTAACAGTTTTCAAGAAAAAAATATTGTTAAAGAAAAAAAACATTATGTAACGTAATATAATGTAATTAGTGTTGAAGGTTCTCTATGTTATAAACTTTAGCTTATCTTTTCCCGGCAATACCATAAACATGATACAATTCCGTGTACCATTATTCATTTAAGGTTCAACGTTCAAGTCTAACTAAAAGCTAAAATAGTACAAAGGTAAGTGTTGAGCTGCTAGAGGCGAATAAAAAAAGGTATGCTTTCCAAAAAATAAGAAATTTTGAACACTTTATGATCATTCAAAAAGACTTTTTAACAAATCTGTGTGTGTGTGTTTTTAATTAAATCTAAACACACTGTGAGACCAATTCTTCATGGTGAGTGTTATTGAACAGTATTGTTCTGCAGAAAGTCGTGTAACGCTCTAAAAATGAGCTGGGAAAGGAAACGAACAACAATGAGGAGATAGAGAATCAGAGCATTTCCAGAAACAGGTCTTTCCCCCACAAAAATGAAGTCAATCCTTTAATACTTTAGAATTCAGAAACAGTTTCTAAATTCAGGTGTCATTCAATAATTATATTGACATTCTAGAGTTTTTCTAGCGTTATACGGGTCAATGATGTGACGTCCCTTTTTTTGTGTCTGAGTGCAATATTTCCTTCCATCATGAATTGAGTATTTCATCACATGTATTTCTTTATTCTATGAAACCTGTGTTATTTGAACAAATCTTTAAACTTTTAAAATATAACATGTTTTTTTGTGTTTTGGTTCCTCAAACCCCCAAAATGTCAGGTGGTGCAACCGTCCTGACAAGTATCCACAGTAATTAAACTCTAGAAATTGAATGTCAGTTATTGTAAATGGAAATTAAAAATACCGTGGCATTATTTTATGCTTGAACCTTTTTAAATAAAACATTCTTTGCAAATAAAAAGAATTTTAAAGCTGTTGAGAAATGTAAAAAACTTTTGTCCTGTAATTTTCACCTTGTCAAATGTCAGGGTGGTGCAACCGTAACATTAGACTTTTATTTTAAAGTGAAGAGAATAAAACAGGAAACAGGAAACTGCATCAGCCAGAGGAGCCCAAATGACATTTGTGACCAAGTGGAAAAGTTTGTAGATTTCTCTGAAATACTGATAAAAAAGGTTTTTTCACTTCATTGGTGACTGGAACAATTTCCATGTCAGGTGGTACAACCAATGTAATAATGTGAAATGTTATTTTAACATCAAATTATTGATCTTATTCACAAATAAAAGAAATGAAACACACAAAATGAAAATGTATGAGTCACTACAGACACTTGAGAGATACTTGCCAATAATTTCACACAGAAAAAATAACAGGAACATATAAATATATTTTCATATATTTGGTTGCACCACCTGACATTTTTGGGTGCTCAAATTAAAAATACTAAAAAATAATGAACCTAAAAACTTTGAAATGTTGGTCAACTACTGAAATCTGTTAGAAAACATAATTCTTCACTCAGAAATATGTTTTTTATCCATTTTCAAAGAACTTTTTAAAAATACGTTGTTAGACCCTGTTTTTGTCATTGACCCATATAGGATTTCACTGAAGTTGTAAATTCTGAAATGGTTCCACGACTCTGGTGTCATTCAAGAGTAATAATGATGTTACAAAATTCTGGTATCATCGTAGAGTTTGGGTAAGATTCAAAAATCAGGAAGAGATCTAGATCTAGCAGAGCCAAAGCCAAAACCACGACTTCTTACCTGAGGTGTTGTTGTCTCCTGTGTTGTCAGTTTTCCATCTGGTCCAGTGTCTCCTCCTTCTTGAATAATCAGCAAACGTGGAACAAGAACTGTCTGTTTTTTTCTTTATTCTCCTCTCTCTTTTCTTATAACAAAAATTACAATAAATTGCTCAACATTCTCTTCATGTCCACTCACCGTGTGAGATTATGTTTGCTATATTCAGGTACTCAGTTACCAAAGTCTGGGACTAAAGTCTTCTGGAACGTCATTCTTCAGTTTATCAGGTGTGTTACTGATAGTGTAGTTAATGCTTAATGTTGATTGCTTTGTTACTCACTGTATTCTCCGCTCTCTGTTGCATGAAATATGAAAACTAATATCAAGATTTTTCCCTTACTTGTTTCTGTTATATACAGATAAAAACGTTTTCTTCTCAGTTATCTGTTAATAAGCGTCCCTTTCTGCAGATGTGTGAAGTGAACGCTGTGCACAGTAGCCAGGTGATTTGACTGACCTGGCTCCTCAAACTTAAAAAAAAAAAGTTTTTGGGACGTAAGCTTAAGAGTTTGGTTCCTAAAAGCTGTCTTCTGTTGTGAGTAAATGTCTTTATTATGATGACAATATCATGACAGCATGACAAAACCAAAAGTCTGAATGGTCACTGTATTTTAACAGCTCTGGTGAAATAGTTTGTCAGCTGTCCTCATTTAAAGTCAGAGTGATTAAAAGTAGAAAAGATCCCAAAACAACCTACAGGAACATTTTATAACCTCACTGACATCAGTGATACCTGAGTTTTTACACTTTTACTGCCGTCAGACTCTGATTCATTAGAGTGAGTTTTTTGGCTCTAATCACAATCTGTTTCTTATTCACTCACGGAGAAGATCACTCATCTTTTCAAAATGAAACACAAACTGTCATTAGTTTGTCAGATTCTCACAGATGATTGATTACTTTTTTCAAACAGGCAGAACTTTTACTTTCACCTTTTTAGACAATCAATGATGTCCGTTGGAGTTTTTCATATACAAACATTTTGATAGTGGATTTTAAGTTTTGTAGATTTGGAATGAAAGCCTCTCAGTGTTTGCTTGCTCCAACAACTCAAAGTAAAAACCTGCAGCTCTGTGTTGATGTTTAAGCCCATGTTTCTGAAAAGAAGTGATTTAAAGAGAGTTTTTGAGCTGCGATGAATGTTTGAGCATCTACAAACTTCTTATCGTCAAAACACTTTATCTTAACTGTAAAAATATCCTGTATTCAATTCCTGTCTGTCTTCAGCTGAGGTGGAAAAACACAAGCTGTAATCTTTGGGCAAATGTTAGTTTTATCTCATTTGAGGTACGTTAGGTCGTATTATTTACACATTGACTTCTACATAGTGCTCTGACATTTGTATGATAAAAGTCTGAGGCTATGCTGCATTCAAATTCTGCCTTTAAGCCATAGTTTTTTGCAAAAAAAAAAAAAAATCAAACAAGCATTTTCTACAGAAGAAGAAGAACCTGAAAAGAACTTTTCTTAAATCCTCCGTAGGGATGCATATCGAGAACCAGTATTTTGTGGTACCAGTTCTTAATTGAGTCGGTACAGGAGTAACGCTAAGTTTCTGGACAAATGAATCTGTTATCGGTATTTTTAATTCAGCGAGCTGTTGCTGAATTATGAGTCGCCGCCTTGGGCAGCAGGTGATGACGTAAGCGCCTGCTCACCACACCTGCGTACCTGTCGCCGTAATATCAGCCNGTCATATGGTTGCACCGGGCTGGATCTCATACAGGATCATATAAGTCCTGGAGCGGACTTCAGTGGTTTCCAGAGGAAGTTTTGTGGGTTTGTGTTGGAAAATAGTCGGCACAGCATTTGGCTTTAGTCTCCGTTTATAATGACCCACACCTGTCAGCTCTTTCATCAGCATGGGCCGGCTAAATGCAGCAAATGCTTCTGGGGAGAAGTGGCCAGAACATAGCCGCGGCTCCATGGGAAGTTGTTTACGCCCACAAGAGATTTCCCACAACTTCCTTCTTTTCTTGTCTTTTGGGAAGCTGTGCAGACTAACATCAGTCTCCTTGTTTCCTTTGGACTGAAAAGTGCACCCAAAAGCAGCCACATGTGGCATTATTATGTTTTTTTCCCTCCTCAAACCTCGTGACTTACGGCGACTAGTAGTGAGGAAACGGCCAAATCCAGACGCTCGGCACCAAGCAACCAATGTATGTCATCAACCCAGAATGCATTGCTGCAGTAAAACAATGGCTGCGCCCGAAGGATAGAAACTGTGTTTTAAACTGTATTTTTTTTAAAGAAAAACCAATTTGTTATGTCTTTAACAACAAATTCTAGTTTGAGACAAACATTTAACCATATTCATGCCTGTTAGTCCTTACAGCCGGGGTTCACTTTAAGGCACTTTCTCAGCATCATTTTTTTTTCAAGTACCTGCTCTGGTTTTAAAAAGCAGGAGCTGAAAAGACTTGAAATGTGAATGTTAAATGAAATTAGTGTTACCCGTCTTGTGGTTAAAAAAAATAGAATGGTGATAAAAAATGAATCCTTTAACATCCTCATTTACACTAAATTACATCTGGTAATATTGAAAAGAGTATCAATAAAGATCAGTATCGACAGGTGAGTATTGAATTGGTATCGGTATCGATAAAATCCTAACAATATGCATCCCTAATCCTCTGGTTGGAAAACATCTGCCTGTTAGTATTTGGACATTTAGAGTCTCAGTGTTGTTCTTAAAGAGTAGTAGTGACATGTTTCTGTGAAAAGTTGAAATTCTGTTTTGAAACCAAAGCTATATCGATGTAAGCTAACGGCTAGCATGTTAATGGGATTTCCAGTATCTTGCTAGCATCGAGCTAGTGCTATGTTTACTATGTCGTTTTTAGTACAATAGTTGATGTATAACATGTTAAATGTATTGATTATGAATCTTTTGTGAGACAATAACATATGTTTCTGTGTGCGTTCAGTATATTAATTAAAACTTTAAGCAGAAAAACCCGAAGCAGAGTTTTCTTAGGAAACTGTTATGTAGCCGCTAAACAAAGCTAACTCAATTCAATTCAATTCAATTTTATTCGAATAGCATTTCAAAACCATTCACAACAAAAACATAACAGATTCAAATATCACATGATGGTTGGAGCTAATTGAAAAGGGCGTAGGCTGAAGCTTATGCTTATTTTGCCGACCCATTTTGCAAAAATAGATAAATAAACTTAATCAACTTAACTACATGGCCTGAGTAACACCATAAATCTCCTAAATGGAACAAAAAGATATCCATTTTCAAAACATATTACAGTAGTAAGAATAAAGCAATAAAAATCCTTAACAATATTACAACCAAACACAACCTAAGTTCCAATATTTTGTTGTTTTCCTCATATTTAATGTACATATTTTCTTATTACATTAGTTTTATACATGTTTTTAAATGAAGAAAGTGAGTTACACATTTTAATTCATTGTAACAACTATTCCATAAGTTTACACCTTTAACAGAAACACATCTCTGCTTGATTTTAGTTCTTGTCTTCATTTTTTTGACCCCTCAAATCATACTGACTCTCTCTGGTCTTGAACAGCCTCTGAGTACTAAGGCAAAGTAAATTATTGTGTGCTTTATACATTATTTGTGCAATTTTAAATTCATATTCAACTAAATCATAAAATATAACTTGGGCAGAGCAAAGGGCTTAAGGTCAGAGCCGCCGCTTGCCAACAGGCGAGGCAGGCAGCTGCTTGGGGCCCCGAACCACTAGGGGGGGCTGACGAACTTGACTCCACAGTAATGTCTAAGATGTAGCAACTGCAGTGACCATTAACCCCATGATCCACATCAAACAATTCGTGGCCAAATTGCAATGACATCTTTGACGGATACCCCCCTAAAGGGGCCCCACGTCATCCTTCGGGCAACGCTACAGGCCGTTACTTTACTGAAGTTTGTCAATCAACGTATGAAACCGACAACAACAACGCAAAATGAAGAGGAGCTACCCTTCAGGGAGCGAAAAAAGAAAGAGAATAAAGGAGGAAGAAGAGAAAAAAAAAAGCAAGACAGCGGTAAGTGGGGTGGATGACAACGTGTGACAGACTTAAACTAGCGTTAGGCGTCAGGCTGACTGTTATTTTTAAATAGTTAGAGTCGTTAACGGAGCAGCAGACAGCCGTTAGTTTGTGTTAGCTCACTGCTAAAACTGCTAGCAATAGCAGACAGAGAGAAAATGAACTAGTTTTTGCAGGGTACTATTCTGACATTTCACTAAAGTAACTATGTAATACTAATATGATAATGTTAACTTAATGATAATAATGGTGTTATTCGAATGTAAGCTAAGTTGTGTCTTTGCTAACTCTTAAACTATTAATGCTCGGGAATTTAGATATAAATTTTGATAATGTGCTTTCTGAATGGAAACTGTTAATTTTGGAGAATATTACCAACGTAAATAAGCCCCAAACATAAACTTTGATAACAAAGGTGAAGTCCTGGCTACTGTTTTGGTAAAAACACACATATTGTTTTTAAAAGTTGCATTGTTCTGTTGTTCTTTTTGTTTGACATATCTGTATTTTTGGGGTTTTCATTTGTAAATAGTTTTAATGATGCAATCCATTCAAACACTGTTTTCCCTGTTTTTGCACAACTTTCAAAATATTCGATAATAATAATATTTTTAAAGAAGTTTGAGTGTCTGACGTTTTTTGTCGATTTCAGATTATTATGTCAACACTTGTCAGAGGGGCCCCTTGGAAATTTTTGCTTGAGGCCCCATCACACCCTAGAATCGGCACTGGGCGTAAAGAATCAATAAGAGGAATCATTAAGCAAGAACGCCTCATCCTTCTTTCTTTCTGATCTTTGTTTTTTAATCCAAATGGAAACAGAAAGAAGTTGCACATCTGAGAATTGTAATCGCGAACTGATTGCGTCTCTGTGACTTCATGAATGATCTTTTATAAAATCTGACAATTTGATGCGTCTACATCACACATGAGGTCATGTACTAAGTCAGCCATTTGTTTTTCGTGGATTTCTTTCAGGTTTATTTTTCCTTCCTTGGCTTTCATTTCTTTTTTGTGGGTTCTCAGCAATGTGTTGATTTTTTCTCTGTTTTTAGTGACACATTTAACTGAGGAGTAAAGTTCAGTTTTATATGTGTTTTTCATCTGTTCTTCGTTTCTGGCTGCTTCAATTTTTAACTCCTCGTACTTTGCGTCTTTTTCTTTCATTTGTTTATCGTGCTTTATCATCTGAGCTAGTAAATCTTTTCTGTTTTTTTCTCTGAATACCTGGAACTCTTCAGCTCTTTTTCTGGTTTCCTCTTCGTGTGTTTTCTTCAGATTGTCCATTTCTTCTTGCAGCTTTTTCAGTTTGGTTTGCTCCTCATATCTTATCTGTTCATTTTCTTGAAACCTGTCCTTCCAAAACTCCTCCCCCTCCCGCTTCCTCTCAGCATTTTGTCTCTCTTTTTCTTTTCTTAATCTTTCATTTTCCTCCCTTTCTGCCTGTAATTGCTTTTCCAAATCTGCAAATTTCTGTCCCCTCTCCATTCTTTCGCGTTCCTCTTGTTTCCTCCCCCATTCCTCTTCTTCTTTTCTTCTTTGTTCTTTCATTCTCTCTTCCATCTCTCTGCTTTCCTGTTTTTCTCTCTCTTGTGTCTTTATCTGCCTTATTTCTTCCTCATGTTTTCTCTNCCACAGCCCCCCATCCACACCCCAGGACACACAGCCCCCCTGCACCAACCTGTCCTTCACACCTCTCCAGGTGGGAAACCAGCTGAAGAAGATGAAGAGGAGGAAGGCTGCAGGGCCAGACGGCCTCAGTCCCAGACTGCTCAGGTCCTGCTCAGACCAGCTGAGTGGGATAGTTGGTCACATCTTTAACCTGAGCTTGAAACTGGGACGGGTACCATGCCTCTGGAAAACATCCTGCGTGGTACCAGTGCCTAAGACCCCCCACCCCAAGGACCCTAGCTGCTACAGACCAGTGGCCCTCACATCACACCTCATGAAGGCCCTGGAGCGGCTGGTCCTTGTTCACCTGCGCCCCCTGGTGAGCTCATCCATGGACCCGCTGCAGTTTGCGTACCAGACTGGTATCGGAGTGGACGACGCCATCATCTTCCTCCTCCATCGAGCCCTGTCCCACCTGGAGTCGCCCG